>QFFB01009230.1:0-18689 GCA_003316465.1 Ramaria cf. rubripermanens
CCAAGCCAATGTAGCCAGTACTTCAGTACAAGGCTGTGTTGAAGTCACACTTCAGGTTACTCAATGTCTGAGTGGTGGTTGGGTGAAAGATTTTCTATTCCTCACTGCTGAACTGCAGGCTATTTATGCTACATCTATCTGGCTTATGTAACTACTTTAGAACCTTGTGGCACTGTGAAGAAAGGCAGAGAAGCTTAGAGAAGCTTCAGGAAAGATATGGAAGGTTTTGGAAGGCTGTGGAAGGTGCTATTGCCTTTTTGGTTGGTGTCACAGCTTTGTGACAGCAATCCATGGTTAAGTGTAAAAGTTTCCCACACTTAAGTACATCATGTGATTATCATGTGACTGCCTTATTTCAAAAATAGTCATGTGATAATCAGGTGACTATCAACACAGTCATGTGATCATCATGTGACTATCTTATTTCAGCATAGAGTCATGTGACAATCATGTGACTAGCAAGGTCATGTGATAGTCATGTGACTGTGATTACTTTGGCAAGGTCATGTGATAGTCATGTGATAGTGGGAAAGATTAGCTCAGCGACCAATGGATTGTTGTACTTTGTGGACCCAATGTGAACATAATAAAGAAATATTCATACAACCTTTTCTAAGGACATTTGGAACTATTTAACTACCTAGTAATTGTTCATAAATAGGTAGCTTATTTGTGGACGACCCCTAACAGCAGGCACTGGACATGTTCTATTTTCAGGGTGGGATGATATGATTACTATGCTGGGTCTGGCAGCCTGTTCTCTGAGCTTTTAACTAACCTCAGTTGCAAGCTGACTCATCAAAGGTGACCTCAAAAAACTTTGGTCCAAACCATTCTGACTCCCAAGAGGCTAACTCTCACCTCAAAGCTGATGTTGAATAGCCATAAGAGGCTAACTCTCACCTCAAAGCTGATGTTGAATAGCCATAAGAGGCTAACTCTCACCTCAAAGCTGATGTTGAATAGCCATAAGAGGCTAACTCAACTACTCTATTGCAGCCTCAAGGATCTCAGCCTTAAAGGGGGAATACTGCTATGATCCAGTTCCTTGTGGATCTCCAGCAACCACATTTGGTAACTAACCCCATCCCAAACCCCCAACCCTGAACCCAACCTTACCCGAGCCCTTCCCAAAGTAATCCAAGCCTGAGCCCAACCCTCACTTATGATAATCTGCTTCCCCAAACCCCACTTCTTATCCATTCCTGAGCTTCATTATGATTCCCTCAGTTAGTTTATGTCCAACCTGTGTCCCTGTTATCCATATATAAGTCTTGTTCTGTATGTACCTTGCTCTTCAGTCAGAAATCAACTTAGATATCCCTTGAATCCTTTACTAGCTTCTACACTGATCCCTCTTGCTCCTCCTGCTCCTCTTGTCCAACCTCACTCCGAAATTAAGGGCACATTGACTAGTGGATGGCACAGCATATAAGCTGAAGCCAAGCCCTTACTAATCCTCCTCGGCCTGAGCTTGGCATGAGCTCACTCCAAGGTCCCCCATGTAGACCCCGGTCTTAACAGCAGCCCTGACATACCTTCAGCTTCTTCTTTGCTCCAGTAGATTTAAGCTTTGTAGTAGCCTATAAATAAATAACATCAATATTGAATAGGACTCTGGCAACAATAAACTCACCTTTTTTTTACCATGCATGGGCTAGTACATGGTATCTATGAGATGAAAGGAAGGCAAGACAGTGTGGGGTGTGCTTACTAGTGGTACATCTTCCAATGTCTTGAAGCATTTTGTTGGTGGAATTACAATATCAGTGCTGAGCCCTTTGGTAAGTTAATCATATACTGTACCAGCAGCAAGCCACTGCCATTGTGCTTGGGCAGCTTCCTTTTATTAGCTTTACTCACTTGAGGTATTTTCTTTTGCTTCATGGTGGTGACTGCAATGGTGGCAGGGTTTTTGTGAGTTTTTGGCTCTGTAGCAGGACTGTCAGAACTGCTCAGAGCTGGCCTTGTCACTGTCCTCTGATATGTCACCATCACTCTCATTACCATCACCATCCCTGTTATTCAGGTCCATGGGTTTGATATCACTGCTGTTACTGTCACCACCACTGATACCTGTGGCCACAGGTTCAATGTGAGTAATGTTACCATTACTGTCTGTGTTACTGACATCCTCATTATCAATAGCTAACACACCATAATTTTAATCAATATAAGTTCCATTGCCAGATTCAGAACCATGATCACTAGTTAAAGACAAGAACAGACCTTCCAGTTGTGTAGCCTCAATGGTCCGTTTGTTCTTAGTGGCAGGTTGAGTGACATCTTTCTTGGTGACCTGGTGGGACTTCACCAGGGGTATTCATGAAACATAAGTCATAATATATCCACATCCTAATAATGAAGGATAACAACCTACATTTAGATATGGGATTCCAGATCAACTTTACATCCATTCCCCTGGACGCCATGGCCTGAAAAAATTCTATAGCATCGAAGCGGTCACAGATCAGTGATGACTCGTGGGTAATCAAGGCTGTAGGCTGACGGAACTTACTTGTACTTTTGCAGGGTCATTGAGTATATTATCCATCAGTGTGATAAACGATAATAACTGAGGCAAAGGCGGTAATAGAAGCACTGGTAGTGGTGGTAGATATAATAGTCTACGATAGCGCAGTCTGAAATGACTTCGGAAATTCCGACGAGTCTTTTATGGCCAACTGCAATGCATCCTCCATATTACCCTCCCGCCCCCAAAACGGCACCCGCTAGCCGTCGTGCAACCGTGCTCGACAGGTGGGAGGGATGCAACTCGCGAGGTAACAACCTACATGTCGACTGTCCCAGTAGTGATCGACCTACGTACGGTGGAGTGCGTGGTCGGGCGCGTGAAACAAGGGAATGAATGGGGCGTTATCGACAGGAGCGGCGATTTCGCGAGGACCGTGTTCGTGGAACCCGAGATTGAGCATGACTACGTATATATTTCATTCGTTATCACTAGCTTATACAGAACTTTAGTTACACGGACTTCTAAGACCGGAACTCCGGACCCATTCACACCCGCATCCCCACACTCGCACTCGCACTGGGTTTGCACCCGCACTGGCATCCCCACGCTCGCACCCGCACTGGCATACCCGTTCACACCCGCATTACCCACTTAGTTGCATCGGTGGTGGCCTTCAAATTAGTGGCCAATTACAATTTTCAGCTAGTTCTTTGACACATTTTTTTTTTGACTGTACCTAATTTTCAGTTCTTGTATTGTACTTATTTTACATAATGATCTATAAAACTTTTTTATTGTGGTCTATAAATCAGTACAAGTCTGTACTGAAAGTTAGCTGTATATTGAAACTATCAGGCACACCCTTCAGTTGAGCTAATATTCATTAGTATCTTATACTCTCAAGTAACTAAGTAACTACCACATATTCCAGCAACATAGCTTCAACCTGTTGGAGTAGGGCCTTTGATTCTCCGACAGTAAATGTGCTCGTCAGTACGCTGTCCCAGCCTGCAAAACTAATAATAGTATCATATAACACTTCCGGAAGGTGTATGAGCTCTCTAGTACATAATTATACCTGCCATATTTTGCCAAAGGGTTCCGTATTCGCCGCCAGTTTGCCAACAACACTACTCTCAGCACGTGGCCATATCGCAAATCGTGAGAGCTTGATGGTCCTGTGTTCGAGAATGACTGTTGTTACCACCCCTAGTTGCATACGAGCCAAGTGGACATCGTAGCCGTAGTAGCTATAGAGCGTCGGAGGCAGTTGTAAGTGAGACATATGTCGAGCTCGTTCCGGTATTAGTGCGTACTGGAGTAAACCTGATTAAACTTGCAAGCAGAAAAACCGTTCATATTATTTTCTGATGCTCGGCCTGATGAGCGCCCTCGCTACATCCGCCGATGCATCGATCGTGCCAACCTGATTTGGTTGTTGAGGCCTTTTCTTTATAAATATAGCTTCACGAGTTATAGAACGCCAGAGACCGAACGCAGTCGCCTCACATATTGACGCACCATGCCCCCAAGCCTCCAATTGTTGTAAGTTTAAGCGTAGTCCAAAATCAGTCACAACTCACGCTTGCTCCACTAACTGTACTAAATAGCTATGGCCCCATGCTGATTGGAGTATTCTTTAATTGCATTCTATATGGAGTGAGTCAGATCAATTGTCAAACTGTACTTCAGTTCAATTCTGCTGCAGGTTCTTGTTGTCCAGGTTAGGTCGTGATGTATGATGGAAGGCTGCCGAAGGACATAGCTAACAATGACCACCAGACATTCCTCTACTACCAGACGTACAAAAAGTGAGTATATATCCTATCCCTTCACACAGCAGCTGAGCCATGAACAGAGACACTGCCTCAATTCGTCTTTTTGTGAGCTATATAGGTGCTCAGCTGCCATCAAAACCATCCTTCTCAGTCTTTTCTACAAGGTTCTATATCTTCTCATTATGGAGACAATCAACACTGCGTGTGATATGTATTTAATGTACGAGCCTCTTATTCAGCAATTCGGTATGCAACACCTTTACCTCATCTATCATGTATTCGTCTTGACTATTGGTTTTTCACAGGACAACCCCACGCCGAGATATTCTTTCCAATAAGTGAAGTTTCAGTCTCATTCTTATATCCAATATATATGCTCATGGTCCATAACAGTGCTTGCTGCGTGTACGCGCATCTCGCTCTGATAATGCTAGGGGTATTGACCACACGTTCCTCTCCCAGCACCAGTAGTCACCGTACGTGGAACGAACATCTGGACTGTTTCAGTCTCATACGAAGTTTGCCCTATGCTTAGGTCGCTATATCTACCCCCATTCAAATGTTCACGGCCTGGCGAATCAGTGTGATCTCCCAAGGTAGACTGATTGGCATCGTCATCAGTATATTGGCAGTGGCTTCTTTTGGTAATTGCCCCTGTCACAGATGATTTATCTCACTAAACGGAACCTCCCAAAGCGGGTGGCGTGTGGACAACAGCCCGAGTGGCCGCCTTTCGTTTCTTATCCAGGAAGCCAGACCTTAATCAATCCGCTCTCTTATGGTTTATTGCATCTGGGGCGGCAGATATCTTGATCACTGGCTCGTTGGTATACAGTTTAGTGAGTTTCTTTCCCCGTACTTCACCCGCATTGCATCGGTGCTCACTAGAATGATATAATTACCAGTCACGCAGGAGGACTGGACATGCATCTACCGACATTTCCATTAATCGGATCATCCGCCTCACAATTCAGACCGGAGGGGTGACAATGATATTCGCGTTGGCTGATTTATTGACTTTCCTCATATCACCTGTAGGTGTTTTGTCGCGTTCTTATTCTGCTGGTTTGTCTAATTATGCTTCTCTTCATCAGTCAACCGCAATGTAACGTCATATCCATCTCTTTTGAAGCTCGCTTCTTGGCTCATATTAACACGTTCTCGGTTATAGAAACTTTGTATGGGACTTCGCTCTCTCGAAGCTGTATACCAATGCACTACTGAGCACACTGAATGCGCGCGCGGGCTGGAATAAGCTCGGCACAGGCGACGATAGCGATAATGTTCTGTTTGGAAAGGAGGCAACAGTCAATGCGCCTATGGCTACTTTGATACTGGCCACAATAACTGACAATATTTTCCTTTAGCATTGGTCTGGGCAAATGATCGGTCGGACCTCTGCGGGTGGCACAGTTGCAGCAAATGTACGTTGTTGGTCAATCATTCTCTCCAAAATTTTGCTAATGCCATATACTGGACACCTATCAGACTTCGATCGGTGGCCCGGACACCTATGTGGGTACCTATGAACTCCAATCTCGGAGCGCGAAAGTCGCGGATAGCCCTAACACCGGCCAACTCCGCATAAACGTTACTAAGCACGTAGAGCATGAACCAGTAACGACGCACTATGTGGCGCAATGAGTTGTCTGCTGGCCTACTTATGCGTCACATTGTCCCTCGGTTCCTTGTGGCATTCCGCCAAGTACCATCATCAGTGTGTCGGAAAAATTCAAACATCAGGCCTGGCCTGCGAGTTAACCTGACGGCCCGAGCCGGCCACGGACATAGCCTTCTATAGCAGCCACAATTTAGCAAAAGTCCTGGGAAATGCTTGCTACCTATAGTGTACATCATCAGATTTTAGTATGGTGTGCTGCGCGCCCGTTAGTTCGGCACCTGTAACCCGAAGCATTATATTTTCCTAGCAGCTAATACAGTACATTTTGTAGGCAGAAGGGTGTGATCGCCGGCGTTCGGCAAGTTCATAGCACTCCGGGGCTCGAGCTGTGCCAGCCATATATAGTATTCTTTCGACTGAATAATATCCTGTAAGTTAACGTTTACAAACCACTTACCGTGGGGGTCGACACTTTTAGGTGGATGGCTTGAATCATTTTGACCAGAATCAACTCTAAGATATTTATTTGGGAAGCTTATACGTGTTCTGGTAAGATGAAGCTTAGCAAATTATACATAGATCTCAATTAATAACACTTACTACTGTATATCTGTTATTTATCTCAATTTTAGATAGCACAACCGAATAGACACAACCCTCGATCATCGATCAGCGTTGCCAAGCCGCTCGTCATTTGGCGTCTGGATGCGTTTCGGGCGATTGAGTTGTGGGCCTGTAAGGTATGGAAGTACGTAGACGATTCCTGTCGGATTTGTCCGGTAAATGACTCCAACGTCGAGGTCGCTGGAAGTGTTCAGAACCCAGTCAGAATCAAATAACTATTCAAGAGATACGACTATTTTGGACAGGTTACTTGGATAGCCGCAATCAGTTTGCCTCGTACAAGACACGATTGTGTTCTGAAGCCTGGACCACCTTGTCTAGTTGTTGCCCTCAAACTCCCGCAAACGGTTTACTGTGTCAACCAGGCTGTTTTCCAATGAAATGTAAGTAATTCCCAGCAAAGTCTTACTTGGACCGGCATCGAATGTATAACGACCTCCGGTGGGCTCCCCGTTGGGGGTAAGCCCTTCGCGTAATTTGGTTGGTAAATTTCCAATAGCTTCAGGAAAATTTCGAGCGATGACATCGGAAATCTCTTTATATGTGTGGTTACCACCCGAAAGCACGAAGCGGCGGTGAGCCGCCCTAGGATTCTCCTAAACGATCCCCCAGTATTAAAGCCACGAGTCAGAGCAGGGGATCTAAGGAGACTTACGTAGGCAAAAAGGTGAGCCTGGGCAACATTTCTGACATCAACCCACCCGTGGATAAACTGGTGGGGGACCTCTGACCCCTGTAGAGACCCATTGATGTACGCATAGATAAAGGCGTTTGTCGTATTTAATAAAGTCATAGAATTAGGGCGTATCAGGAGGGGACCATAGACCTACGGAGAGTGTGTGTCAAATGTTCCAATTCATAACATGTCAAATTCGCTGACATGCGTACCTGGGGAGGACATATGGTGACGACCTCTAATGCTGGGTATTCCTTCACGAATTCCCAAACAGCTAGTTCCGCGAATGTCTTGGCTCCGACGTATGTAATTTGGGGGTTGCTGTTATTTGCAGTCTGCCAGTCAATCTATTACAGGACAAGGTTGTCTATTACAACCTGGTAGGATGACATGGATTGACACTTGCAGGATTCCAATCGTCCGCGTTATACACATATCCCGGCCGATGATGCTTGGATAAGTCGACTATGGCTGCCTGACTGGAGGTGAAGACAAAGCGCTTCACCGTGGGTGCCAGACGCTTTATGGATTCTAGAAGATACTTTGTGCCGTTAATAGAAGGATCCAAAAGCTCTGCAGGAGTTGTGCTGCAATGATATGGGGGATATTGCTCTCAGAAAACGTGTTTGAGACGAACAACAACAGCCGCACTTGCGATAATGGAAAGGGGCTGCTGTGTGAATGACAGCGACGAAGGCCTGGTCTGAGAGCACCTTCATGGCAACCAAGACGATCCAATAATAATGATAAAAATATTAAATAATCAAGTTTCTGTGAAGGCGAACAAAAAAAGTGTCTACTCACCTTGTCAAATGCCTGAGGGATTGAAATGTTTTCCACTATTGTGTACGTAATAAGAGAAGCCAGATCCGCAGGTATGACAAGTCGGAGCGCCTCGACCTTTGCTAGCGAGCGAACTGTAGTGACGACTTGGTACCCGGCACGGAGGAACTCCAAGACGACATGGCTTCCAACGAAACCGGAACCTGACAGGTACGCTCTTTTGAGTACTTGGAAACGAGGAGGACGAGTCGATGCTACCACCGACCTCCAGTAATCAATACTTTTACCATGATAAGCGGCGTAGAATTCGAGGAGGAACAGGATGTATATAAGTCGCCGGAAGCTACAATCTACCGATCACTTTGAGTGTACACGCGCTTGCTGTTACGGTTCTATTAGGGAATTCCGGTTTCGCCGATATACAGATCCGAGGATGTTTTCCAATGACCAGTCGATTGTTACGAGTCGTCCGCTAGCGCTTATATCAGATGTTTTCGGCTCACCTTTCTATATGAGGTAGGTAGGGCTTTTAGTCCCAATATCATCACATTAAAGAGAAACAAAGCGAAGAGCACGTATCCAACAATCCAAAACAAAGAAGACGTCTAGATTCACATAAGACATCCCTCTTTTTGTCTGAAATCAAGATCCCCCTTAACCACCATGGAAGTCATCGCATTGTTTTCTGATACCACACTACCTCACATCATACAACCTAGTACGGCATATTACTGTCTGTTAAGCCCTTGAACTTACACATTGTTCTCAAGCGAGGGAGGCGTTCATCCCTCTTCTCACAGCTAAGAGGGATGAGATATCCAAAACCCCCAAAAAGACGTTCAAGTTCGGGCCTACCGAACGACACCATGTGAGTTATCTACGGCATGTCCGGGATATACACCTTAATGTGATTTAAAGGTCGATGTCTATTACCCTCCCCACGGAACATCTAACTGTCCCATTTTGTTCTTTGTGTACGGGGGCGGCTACGTTACTGGCTCGCGAGCATTCGTTCCTGGACTCCTCTTTGACAACATAGGTGCCTACTTCGCCCAGCGGGGCATCTTCACAGCTATTGCGGATTACCGCCTTGCACCAGAAGCCACCTACCCTACTCCTGTGGAAGACATCCGCGATGCCATTAGATTTACCCTTACATCCCCAGATGTGAGCGCTGCAGAGAATGGGGCGGACAGGAACCGGGTATATATCCTTGGTCATTCTGCTGGCGGCGCCCACGCGATGACCATGTTCTTGAACGAAGACATTCTGACAGATCAAGACAGAAGTAACATCAAGGGCGCGATCATAATAAGCGGAATGTATGGAAGCGCCCCACATTTGACTATGTACTATGGGCAACCAGCCGAGGCAATCGATAGGATGTGTCCGCAAGGACTTCTTAACAGTAAATCAACTGAAAAGGTGAAATGTGCATCCTTTCCCGTGTGCAATTGATTAATGCTATTGAACCAGCTTGCACAACTCCTCCCAGAGAAACTTTTCCTTTTGAACAGTGAGAATGATGATAGTGGCATTGCGGCTTGGGACCAGAGTTTTCGAGAGGCGTTGCGCGAGAAGGGAATCACTTCCTTCCATGCCCACACCATGATGGGACACAACCACGTCAGCCCAGAAGTCTCTTTGTTTTCAGGTGAGGGCGAAGACTGGGGGGACGAAGTGGCCCGATGGGTCAAGGCCTGAAGGGTAACATATAACATATGTATTCACTATCGGTCGGAAACCATGTTTGCGAAATGCTTTGTGAGGATATTCAGATGGAATTGGCGGTGCCTCTGATCGAGAAGCCATGTCAAAACGACGACGAAACAATCCTCCACGAATCGATTTAGCCTATAAAAAAACACTTACATGTAGGGTTTCTCGAAGGTTTTGCGGGAACGCTGGCTAAAGCTCGATGTACGAGAGAGTGAACCTAACGGGTGGCAAGCTGCAGTCATCTTTCCGTGGTATTAAACGGGGAGAGGGTCTTCGGCAAAAGCGGGTTGCGCAAATGACGTAATCCGGTTGCGCAGAGCCACATGGCCGCTTCAGGGATCATCGTAACTGTGCCTAGATAGCTATTCTTAACCGGAGTACGGTATGTAGCTGCAGGACCAATGAGACCTATTGATGCCTGATCCTGAATCACAAAAATTAAGGGTTTATGCCCGGACACAGAAAAATGTGTCTCTGTTGCTTTTTCCCCAGGATGGATCAGGGATTCAGGTTTGAAATCAGTTTTTGCCCAGATTGTGGCTCAGGCCCCAAGAGCCCAGTTTTTTTCAGGTTGCTGCCTCAAGGAGTTCAGTTTTTCCCAGATCACTGCCAATTGACCTCATGATCAAGCCAATTCCTGTATATAACTTACAAGGTACTACTATATGGTAAAGTTCATGTCATATCTGAAGTAAAACTATCATTCTACATCTGTAAGGTTTCTTGCATGTTGTCACAAGGCCTCACTGAAGTCAACTAATATGGGATTGCAGTTAAGTATGTAGTGACAGTATAGTGTAAGCTTGTTAAGACCAAGGCCTATGTGTGGGACCTCAGGGCAAGCTCAACCAAGCTCATACCAAGGTTAATAGTAGTGAGGGCTTAGCTTCAGCTTGTATACTATGCCATCCACTATTGTATGTGCCCTCAATTTTAGAGTGAGGTCCAGACAAGAGGAGCATAAGGAGGTAAGAGGAGATGGATTAGAAGCTAGTAAATGATTCAAGGTGATATCTAAGTTGATTTCTGACTGAGGAGTGAGGTACATACAGAATAAGACTTATATACGGTAGCAGGGAAGCAGGGTCAGACATAATTAACTAAGGGAATTAGAATGAAACTTGGGGAAGGATGAGGAACAGGTTCAGGAAAGCAGAATATAGTGAACAGGGGTCAGGCTTGGGCTCAGACTGTTATGAATATAAATTAAATAAAAAGATATAAACAAATTAACTATTAACGACAATGCTGATATATCCCAGCATTCTATCACCGGGATATTATCTACAGATGACTTTACTATGATCTATATTGACTCCTATCCCTATCCCATTCGATCCCCATTGCCAAGGCCGCACATATGTAGGACCGAACCCATGATACCATATCCATCACTATCCTGGTACATGGAGTGATCATGTGCTGAGTGTATGTACCTACAATGACATCAAAGATCAGGTCCAATGCCAATCAATCTACCCCACACATACATATGTCACATAGATGCCTCACATCCAATAATAGATGCATGTTGTCTCGAGATGTCCCTACATCACTGTTGCTGTATGTGGGACAACTAACAAGTACTTTGCTTCTATGTCAGTGTCAAGTTATACTTTACATTCATAACATCCAGTGTCATGCCCCCCCCCCCTCTCATACAATTAGCCTTTTGTTCATAACTACATGTACCTCCATCCCTGCCATTGCATTACATAAGTGATCTTCGAAATATTCCCTACACTAGTTAGAAACCTTTAAATAGTTCAAATCCTGTATGATGGTTTCAGTAGTAACAATACTCACCTCTCCAAAGTCGTTTGAAGTTTTTAGTTAAAGTAGTTACTAAGATAATTTGCATATATTGCAATTGTTTTGAATATTCCTCTCTTAACAAACCTCTACTTGATTCAGCTTTGCTTGAAGCTTGAATTATATTTCAAGATTGTACAAAACATTAAATCATATATTATGAGACAGACTACTTCAGGAAGGGCTCAGATAAGGTTGGGCTCAGGGTAGGGGGCTTGGGATGAGGTTAGTTACCAAATATGGTTACCAGAGATCTGAACCAGATCATAACAGTATTCCCCCCTTAAGGCTAAGACCCATGAGGCCACAATAGAGTAGTTGAGTTAGCCTCTTACGGCTATTCAACATCAGCTCCAAGGCTAGAGTTCTCCTTCAGTGAGTCAGGGTGGTTCAGACTGAAGTTTTTGGAGTTCGCCTTTGATGAGTCAGCTCACAACTGAGGTTAGTTAAAAGCTCAGAGAACAGGCTGGCAGACCCATTGTAGTCACAGAATCCCACCCCCAAAATAGAACATGTCCAGTCCCACTGTCTCTCCATCTAAACTCTACACTAATCACCAAGAGCACAATACCATCAACAATGACAAGGACAATACACAGGTGACAAGGCTTATGCAGGTTGCCCCAAGGTTGGCCAAGGTCCAGCCAAAGGTTCAACCAATCATGAATGTTCATGATACCTCAGCAATCAACATGCAGAAACTGTGGTTTGAAGGTCCCATAGGGAAGAATGTAAGTTCACTTTTGTCCATAGTTTGCTAACTTCACTAATGAAATTTTCAGTACACCCAGCTGCAGATGGTGTATCATCTGCACACTGGGGCTGGTTATATCACCTTCCAGAGCGCAAGCCAGGCCAAGGATGCATGTGCCAACTGGGGTGTCAGTCATGTTGCTGAGCAGGTCTGCACCACTTGCAAGAAGTGGGGAGACTCTTGTCTCTGGTACATCATCTTAAACCATGGAGACATTGACCTGGGGGCTTGTGTCTGGTGCAAGATGCAATTGGTAGCCTGCTCGATCACACAGTGCTGACATTGGGGTAAGGCCAGGGGCAAGGGCAAGGAGAAGGCCCACAGCTTGGGCAAGGATGAGGCAGAGGGTTCAGGTAAGTAAAAGAGGAAGTGGAGCAAGGAGTGAGGTGAGGATGGTGAGGAGAAGGTGGAGGTTTGGCTAAGGAAGAAACCAAGGTCAAAGCAAGTGGTGGAAGACAGCGAGGAAGATTGGGCAACAGTGAGGAAGATTGGGTGACAGCAAGGAAGATTGGGTGACAGTGAGGAAGATTGGGTGACAGTGAGGAAGATTGGGTGACAGTGAGAAAGATTGGGTGATAGATAAGGAGGAGGAGTGGGTTTGGAAAACTGGGGTGAGGGCCATGAGCTTGGCTGAGGAGGCTGAGGTTGGAGAGGCTTGGGTGGAGTGGTTGAGCTGTGTGGAAACAATGAAGCAAGGTAAGGTGGAGAGAAAGGCAGCAAAGAAAGAAGAGAGGAGGGAGTTACTAGAGATGGTCAGGGGGCTGGGGTACAAGTTAGATAGGTTGACAGAAGAGGTAAGGGAGAGCAACAAACTGAGGAAGACAGCAGATGAAGAGTTCTTGAGGATGAGGGGGGAGATAAACTACTAAAAATGTTAAGGATGGCAGTAAACTTGGATGAAGAGGAGGACTGGTAATAATAGAGTAGTAAATAAGGAAAGAACTTGTAATAGGAATGGTTTTCTTAGGTAGCTTTTGGAATATTTCTAAGATAAGCAAACTACCTTGGGTCATAGAGGCAAGAAATTTTATAAGTTGGTCAAGGGTCCAGGCTTACTAAACCTGGGTAAGCCTGATGAAGTTCAAGTACTAGTTCCACTGTATGGTCAAGCTCGGAGGCAAGGATCCATGAGGTTTCTTTGTCAGTACCTTCATAACCAGTCCAGTGTACAAGATATAACAACTTGCAGCTTTTCCTACAGTTATCAATTGAGTTGAGGATCTTGGAAACCTCAAACTTGTGTTTGCCATTGATGATTACCAGCAGGAGTGCAGGTTGGACTTGGTTCAGAATGGTGTTAGGTGAGGCTGGCTCAAGCATGGATACATGGAATATGGGGTGTACCGCTCGCATATGGTCTGGAAGTCACAAGGTAAACAAGTGAGTACCAGCTTGGGCAATAATTTCAAAAGGACCCAAGAACTTTTCAGTGAGCTTTTTAGTCAGCCAAGCAGTCTTGAAGTATCATGCTTTGACGAATGCAAAGGATCCTATTGGGAACTCAGGAGCGGGTAGTCACTTAGTGTTAGCCAAGGCTTGGTAAGCTCATTGAGCCTCGGTTATAGTTTAGCAAAGTTCTGGTGCAGCTCATCTAGGTCAACTACGAAGTCTCAGGCTCAGGCCAAGGTGAGGTCACACTCAGGGTGGACCATGAGGTGGTAGCTCTTATTGGCAAAGAAGGGTGACATACCAGTGGTCACACTAGGAGCATTGTTGTATGCAAACTTGGCGAGGGGTAAGAGTGAGGCCCAGTTGTCCTGTTGATAGTTGCAATAGACTTGGAGGTACTGTTCTAATGTTTGATTAGCACACTCAGTTTATCCATCACCCTTGGGATGATAACCTGAGGTGAAGTGCAACCTCATATCCAGGGCCTTGCCTAGGGATCACCAGAAATGTGAGATGAACTCAGAACCCCTGTCCAAGGTTACATGCTTGGGGACTCTGTGCTTAAAGAAGACATGGAGGATGAAAAGTTGAGCAAGCTCTTGCAAGGTTATGGTGTCGGTTGTAGGGATGAATATAACCTGCTTAATGAAACAATCAACGATCACTAGGATAGCAGTGAAGGAGGATGAAGTGGGAAGCTGCTCAATGGAGTCCATGGAAATAGAATTCCAAGGTATCTCAGGCACAGGTAATTGTTTGAGTAAGCCATAAGGCTTGTAACGTTGAGGCTTGCTGCGCATACAAGTGGTGCACGTTTAACAATACTCCTTGACAAAGGATCTAATTCCTGACCAAGTGTAGTCTCATCAAATCAGTTCCAAGGTCTTGTTGACCACAAAGTGACCAAAGAGTGAATGATCATGCTTGTATTGTAGTATGTGAAGTTGTAAGTCTAAAGCCTCAGGAATATAAGTTTGGTTGTCAAATAGAAGCAGACCCTCAGAGTTGGTAGTCCATCTCAGATACCTACTTGTGTATACCTTCTGGCAGTTCAGGATTGTCCCAGGCATGAGGTCAAGTCAGAACACCTCAGATCCTTCTAGCTGGCTGGTGTATAAGGATGTGGGAGCATTGACTAGGGAAACCAGAGGTGCTACCAGCTTTGGGGGTGGCAGAGGAAGTTCAGAGGTGGGAGGCAAGGTGGTCATCTGAAGTGTAGTGGAGCAAGCTGAAGTTGCCAAGGTGGCTGAGACTGAAGTTGGTTTGGAGGTCTTGAAGGTAATACTGCTCAATGCCCAGTCAATCAATGGATTGTAGTGGGTGAGCCAGTTGTGGCCAAGTACCACCAAGCAACTCGAGTTGAGCAAGGTTACATAGAAAGTAACTGAGTGTCCTTCACCAGTCAGAAAAAAGATAGGGAGATCTAAAGCTCAGGTAATAGTAGTGTTAGTGCTACCATCAAATAGTTTTAATGGAAGTGGGGTAATAGGATATGTAGTCAAGGCATATTTCTCTATAAACTTGGATTCAATAAAACAATCAGAGGAACTGCAGTCAAATACTATGAAAGAGACTGTGGAGAATAGGGGTGAAGTTAAGTCTACATAAAGGGAGTCTTTGGACAAGGAATCAGAAATGGCACTGAGTCGAAACACACAGCCAAGGTTACTGCAATCCTCAGGTCATGTGGTTCCAGGGTTGCTGGTTATTTTTTTGGCTCTGAAGTTGAAGCTGAGTCAGTCTTCATGTACAAAGTCTTGTTGGACCTGCCTTTAGTTCCAGACAAACTATTACCATCATTAGTTTTCTTGTTCACCTTCAGGCAGTCTTTGACCAGATGTCCTTTGATGCCACAAAGCAAACAAAGTCCTTGGTCAGTCTGATATTGTTGTTTGTAAGGGAGGAGTTTGCCGTCCTTACTGAGCTTGTTGGTAAGGTCAGGTGTGGTTTGTGTGTTTGCTGTATGATTACTGTTATTAGCTGAACCTTTACCCAGGCTAGTCTCATTGCGGTTCTTGGGGTTACCCAAACTGCTAGACTGGTTGGAAGGTTGGTTAGTGGTTTAACTACTGTGGGCCACAATAATATTGTATTCCTTCCATTCCCAATAATGGCTGTCACACTTGAGGGAGAAGCTTCTAAGCTTGGCCAAGCTTGTGAATCTCAGAAAGTGGAGTAAGTCATCCTTGATTTATTTTGCAAGGCATTTGTAAGCGAAGTGTTGGAGCACTGTTGTGAGGGCAACCTAGGCAGACGCTCTACACTCAAGTGGCACACTGGTGAAGGAGGAACCCTAAGTCATATACAACTACATACAATGCAAAGGCATACCTGGTAAAGGGGGAATCCTAAGAGAAAACTCTAAGGATTGCCTTCGCCCACTAGCTAACAGCTATATACCTCGGGCATCATAACCCCATACTTCCAAAGCCCGAATCACATAAGCAACAGGGGTGCTGAACTACAGACAAGGCCAAGGAGGTGTTCGGAAGCTGCCAAGGGACCAATCTGCACAGCTCTGGAACAAGAGGCCCAACGCCGAAATAGCACTGGGTGGGGTAGACTTCAGAAGGGACTGTGTATACTTTGCACACACTTCACAGGACTTCACAAGACTTTGCAAGGCATGGGAGTGTTCGCATGGAGTGGAACATACGGTGCATGCACTTCACAAGGACTTTGCAAGACGTTGCAGGAACCTACAGGACTTCACAAGAGTTCCCCCCACGTCCACCTTGGCAAGGCTGCAAATACTTCACACGCACTTTGCAGGACTTCGCAGGGCATGGGAATGTTCGCATGGAGTGGAATGTAAGGTGTGAAGGCTTTGCAAGGAGTTCGCAAGGATTTTGCAAGCTTCGCAGAGGTTCCCCTTACAACTGTGTCACTCCACTGAGTTTGGGTTAAAGCTTGGGAAAACTCAATGAAGTAATGTGTGACTTTGTGATGCTCTTTCATAACAATTTTTTCAAGGTCAATCTTGGCTTGAGCAGCATTATTGAACAGACCAAAGTTTAGTTCAAGTTCACTTTTGAAGCTGTCCCAATCCCAGAGCCATATAGGCTCAGGAACGAGTTTGCCAAGGATCGCGGGTTTGAAGTATTGTAAAGCCAAGCTGGTAAGATAAGAGATGGCATACTGTATCTTAGAGGCCCCTGTTGGAAAGGCATTTGGGTCATCTCTAAAATTAAGGAGGCATTGCAAGAAAAAGGTGTGAAGCTTAGCCTGATTGGTGCTATCGTAAGTTTCAGGCTCCTTGACTTTAGCTTGGGTTTCCATAGGGCAAGGTTTAGCAAAGGTCATGAGGAGTCAACATATGAGTTCGCTACCATCATCAGCTGGGTTGGCTTGGTCCCCATTTGTCCCTTCTGAGGGTGGGCCATCGCCATTGAGGTCATGGGGATCCCTGGGATTACTGGGGCTACCTTCGGGAACCTTGGCCAAGGAACCTTTGCCCTTATTGGCTGGGGCATTGGCAGGTTTGGCAGATTTTGAGGGGAAGCTCAGAGGACTTTCATGTTGCTTGGAAAGACAGTGTCATTCCAAGATGTGTTGAAGTGCAATACTTCTAGCATGGGTGGTTGCAGACATAGTAGGGTTAGTACAATGTGGAGATTTGAGTCAGAAATACTGTTAAGACTAAGGCTTACATGCTCAGCTTGTATGCTGCACTATCCACTATTGTATGTGCCCTCAATTTCAGAGCAAGGTTTGGACAAGAGAAGCATAAGGAGGTAAGAGGAGATGGATTAGAAGCTAGTAAATGATTCAAGGTGATATCTAAGTTGATTTCTGACTGAGGAGCAAGGTACATACAGAATAAGACTTATATATGGTAGCAGGGAAGCAGAGTCAGACATAATTAACTAAGGGAATTAGAATGAAGCTTGGGGAAGGATGAGGAACAGGTTCAGGAAAGTGGAATATAGTGAAGAGGGGTTGGGCTTGGGCTCAGACTGCTTCTGGAAGGGCTCAGATAAGGTTAGGCTTGGGGTAGGGGGCTTGGGACAGGGTTAGTTACCAGATATGGTTACCAGAGATCCACAAGGAACCAGATCATAACAGATCAGGATGTGGATTGCTTTCCTCATTTTATTAATAAATAATTAGATACTTGAAATAATTTTTAAAAAATTGTGAATATTTAATTGCATGTGACTTATATTCCTATCAACTTTTATTATAAAACAAGCCAGAGTTCTTGTTGCCAGAGATGTCCAATGTGTGAGACAGGATGTGGATCAGGATGCCAGCAATTTTGGGTCACACTTGGTCATGATTCATAAGAAAAAGTCACATTGGCAAGGATTTATCTGGGTCTATGCCATGGATGCCGAATCAAATTCATACAACAACTATTATAGCAACTAAGAACAATGTAGACTATGGTAACACAGGGTAAATGAAGGAGTTATCAGTAACATGAACAGGCATGGAGGGTGGTGTGTTAACATCAGACAAGGAGGGGTGAGGAGGGGGGACTGAAGATGATGACAATAGGGGGTTGCCTGTTGCATGCTTGTGCCCTCAACAGCTGGTGAGGTATAATCCTACAAAGCCCAGGACATCTACAAGGGCAGGGGTCTGGTCTAGATGAGCCTTGATACAGGCAACAAACTCTGTGATGGTGCCAGTGTTATAAATAAAGAAGAGAAGTTACTACAAAAACATCTAAAAATAAATTAACATTTCCCGCTCGTAACATCTAATGAATGCCCGGGATATTACTATCAGATACCCTCCTTACGACCCATGCTCAAGGACAGGAACCGCCCAAGACGTTCCTCGACCCATAACACGCATATCCCCTACATTGAGCCCATGACCTCATATCCATCACTATCCTACCGACGAAGCGTCCGCACGTGTTGATGTCCCAGCGGTGACATCACTGATTGGAGACAATCTTACCCCGCATCCGGCCTCGGCGCTCGGTCATATTTATTCCATAATTAGAACACGTCGCGTCGAGCCCACCCTGTGCATACATCACGATTCCTGTCACGGAACACACACCGCAGCTCTCCTACATATAGCCTCCATTTCACATATATCTC
>QFFB01009232.1:1180-13218 GCA_003316465.1 Ramaria cf. rubripermanens
TGAGGGTTTCAGGGATCCATGAGTGACCTTGATGGTCGTGGTCGAGATCTAAGCCGCCAGGGAGCCCATAGGCAAACCTATATGGCAGTAGCAAAGCGCTTGGACATTGCATAGCAAGGGGTTTAACATCTACTAGACATTGAAGGAAGTCATAGGCAGTATTAGAATGAAGACGGCGATACCTCGCGTGCTCAAAGCTCCCCGCCACGCTTCGTCCGTGTTTTGGGCGCATCTAGCACGTCTACCCTCTCAATATCTGCCTGTGATCTCAACAAAGCGAGCACGTCGTCCGATACATGACTCCACTCAAGCTTTGGCACGCTGAGGACCAGGGCATGCTTCATTACACCCACTGGCCCGACGAACGTTAACGCAGGGTGGATGGTGGTGACAGACAGTGGGTCCACGAAGTATGACGATGAGTGGCGCACGTAGACGGTGAGGTAAATGTTGCTAGCATGGTCAAATTGTGGCGGCACATGCGACATGATAGTGTGGGGAAATAGTCGGCGGCACTTGCCGTGTGGAGTTTGGGGTACCTCAAGGTTCTAAAGCACAAGCACACGCACTCGGCGGTATAAAACCACCGACATACACAACTGCTCTCACCACATGTGCATTATGTTATGTTCGTTATATCATTGCGCGAAACGCATATGGCATAAGCTATCTCCCATAGAAACACGACTCTTAAACCCTGATTCTCACCAACTCGTAGGACTGAGGAAATTATGGGTCAATACCGAGACGGCAATCTGGCGCATGCACCTACCCAAATGTTCCCGATGCGGGAAGGGGCAAATTGGGCAAGCCTTGCGCATCCGCGGTGTTGAGATATACACTGCAGACCCCAGGTGAGTGTATCATTTACGTTGCATCCAAGGGCGACGTACGTATTTCCCCACCAGGATTGAATCGTGTTCAATCCAATTGTCCCATTCTGGGGATACTGCAAGCTAATCGAGCACATCAACAGCAGCCAATTAATGTCCGATAGACATAGCTCACCAGAAGAAGATGACGATAATGCTAACAGCAAGACCGCCATCCATGGCGGCTGACAGCACATCTAGCGAAGAAAAGATTCGCCATCTCTGAGTTGTGCTTCACACCTCATGACGACGATTACCTACAGTTGTATTTGGTCCACCAGCTGAAATGACGCCGGCGGATTACATATTGGAAGCTGTACTAACCGTCAGAGGCGTTGAACTTGGGAGGGCGAAGCGAACGTACATGAATCCGACAATTGCCCACGGGATGTAGTTCACCGCCGTCGCAGGAGGGATGAGACCAGTTCCGTTGAAGATGACTACAAACGCCAGGTCATACCTCTGCCCTGACTGAGCGGTACGATGCTGCTACTTACCAGGGAAGCTAGCAAAAGATATCAACTCAGACGAGTGTCACAAGACGGGCAGCAAACCTCGCTCACTTGATATACTTAGCCATAGAGTTCGGGTACTTCTTCACGATGAGCCAAGGGATAACGGGGAGAATTGCACCGATGAGGAAGAAGAACGTCAATGCTACAGAGTTAGAGCAATTTCAGCGACTTCAGCTATACCAAAGCCTCTTTGCTTCCTGGGCTTACCGTAGAAGATCTGACCCTTGGAGAACTGCAGGGCGGGGCCGATCACACCCCAGATTATGGATGCTGTACCGAACACCTCAGTCGACGGGCAAATGAATCTGTAAGAATGACAATCAACTCAAAGCCTCTAGAAGGGCGTACACCGAACGGAGCAGGACACGCACCCGTTCTTCTGTTTGGGGTTGCATATTTCCGATATGTTGCTGAACATCCAGGCTTGCACGCCAAGCTGTACTGTGCCCGCAATGACAGTCGCGACGATCTAACAAACATAGCGTCACGGCGATGCATTTGGCGGATAGACGTGTGTTTACCTGGCACCAAAACATGGGCCGTGGGGGAATCTTCATGTAGTGGCCTGACCAAGATGGAGTCCGAGGTGAGTTCGGTCAATGCGCTCTTGTCAATAGCGTGAAGGCGTACCGAGTTTGAAGTCAGACGTGAAGGTCAGGGCCTGTGCCATTGTGATATATCCCCATGTCTTGATGGTGCGTTTGTCAAAAAGCAAACCAGATATGACACACAGAACCCACCTTGAACATCATCATCGCTATAATGGAGGCAACAGCTCATCAGAGTACGGCACAGAAATCCAGAATAATGCACGGTTGATATGAAACGTACCAATTGGTCTACCCGGGAGCGCATATCCAATGATAAGCTCAGTGATGACACTGCATGCCGGTATCATCAGCACTCAGACTCATCCCAATTGGGGTAAAGAGATGAGACGCACTTCAGTCCAACCTGTTGGTTGGTGATAGCTTGGATCATACCGATGGGGATTGTGTAGACGAATGCTACGAAAGGGAGCATTAACGTTGCGAAAGGTAGACGAGGGTGAGACGTACAGATGATGAGTGCCAAGACAAAGGCCCACACAGGCTGTAGAGAAAGTTGTTAGCTGCCTCCGGACCTGTGGGAAGAAGGGAGAGCAGGATGGGATGCATACCATGTTGGTGGGCCAAAGCTCTGCACAATTTCTGTGAGTGTTCGTTTAGTGAGAACAAGCGGGAACGTACCAATGCTGAGGATGCCGAAAACGAACATGCTGACGAAAATGACGATATACCACCTAAAATCCAGCCACATTAGCTCTATCCTCGCTCCTCGCTCACAGGAGAGCAGTACAGAAAGATGGAGTAAGCACTCACCACTCTGGGACCTGCTTATACCTTGACATTAGCCTAGCGTGGATATCGGGCTGCTCGTGCAAACTTCTCCGGGCCTGCACCCAAATCTGCTTCCTGAAGTACAAGAATGCATGGACAAGAGTCGCTGTGATACTAGCGAAGCTCAGCCCGTAGCTCAGCGCAAACGTCGCAGAAAGGAACAACGGCGAGTATGCCTTGTATTGCGCGTGGTTGAGCGTAAGGTCCGGGTTGAGGATGGCGGAGACATTGTAAGGCGCGCCAGTGTTGTCATAGGATGTCCGGCTTGAGATGGGAAGGTAGCCTGTGTAGAAGGCATTGGTGAAGTAGAGAACGGGCGTCAGGAACCTGCATGACGGGGACAGATGAAGTGGATGAAGTTTTTAGCTTGACGGGGACGCACCAGAAGAAGAACACGAAGCCTGCGAAGACATTGGCTATTATTCGCCACCAATCGGATTAGCTCGGTGACATTAACATATTTCATAACCGTGGTGCATACCTTCGGCCCACCATGGGGATGCGAGCGGGGACCCGATGTATGCGATTTGTGCCCAACTGCATATGTTGTCAGAGACACAAAGAAAAACTTAAGGTTTGTTTCGCGTATTTACTCAAATGTCAAGATACTGTATGATTATGTAATGTCTTAGTTAATGGCTTTAAAATATGTGTAAGCAAGAAGACTCGCCTCATACCCATGCCGTGTTGATACCTGTGACAGACAGAATATTTAGTACGGTAGATAGTTAACAGCGATGCGCAGATGGATAATACATACCCGAACATGGCGTTGACCTTGGTGTTATTCGGAACGATCCAACAGACCCAGCTGAACACCGACAGCGCGGAGAAGAGGTACCCGGGGAGCCAGTCTGGTTGGTAACAATATAAATTGGTAAAGAGTCGTGCGAATATTACAAATGGCATATGACGTACACCAGAAGAACCCCCCTAGGAATGCGTACACGAAGAATCGTTCACGTGAGATACCGCCCCGTGCGCCGATACCAGAGTACTGTCATCGAAGAATGTTACTACAAGGTTTGTTCTGTCATGGAATATTTGCAGGACTGACTTCTTGCGAATGCAGGGTGTTGAAGAGGGCACAATACACAAGGTTGGCCGGCCAGACTGCGGGAGACATGTCAGCCACATAGAGGGGGGGATCACAGGAGGACGTACTCATGGAAGGCGGCGAGACGAGGAATCGCTTGGCCACGCCACCAATGGAGAATCCGATCATCTGGGTGGACATGACAACAAACCACTGATCTATATGCGGTGTTATACGGACGATAAGCTCCAGAGAGAGAGAGACGGACATGAGAAGTTGAATATCTGATTGTAGTACACCCGTTGTACGGCGATGATGTCAGTCGCGTAGGCAGAGCCTGCGCCAACGCCAGCCATGATCGTAATTAGCCTGCATATACTCAGATCAACAGCAGAATTTAATGTGGTTTGGATGCATACACGTGTTCTTTGACGGAGAACGGGCCTGGGTTGAGCGACATGCCGAATATTTTCTTGCGGGGGAGGGTTGCAGCCAAGAACCGACCAACGGGGTAGGAGAGTAGTTGGGCGACAAGGCTCGTGACATTCACGGAGGGAAACCGGAAGAAGAAGAACTGGTTAATACCTGAGAGGGGGAAATGGAAAACATATCTAGCTGAGTTTTTGACGTTAGAGAACAGGGAGAGGGCTCGGACCTGGAATGAGGATTGCCCATATGACGCCAATTACCCAGGCGCGGAGAGTATTGCATGGCCTGACCGGTGGTCAGTAAATTAGATACACCATGTACATATAAGTGCCCACATCTCCTGGTCGTCTGTATTAGCGACAGCACTTCGTACTTCGGGGTAGGGACTAGCGGGTAGGGTGAAATTCGTCACGAGACATATAGGGAAGTAAATTACCTGTCATTTTCGAGTTCTACATGATCCTTGTCAAGGTTTGGATCGTCGAAGAAAGCTCCGGCGACTTCCTGTGAGTGAGTGTTCAGTGTCCGAGGTAGAGACGAGGGGAAAGACAGCGAACTGACAGCGACGACGGCATCATAATCGACGGCCGTCTCTGGGTCGTACTTCTCGTCCGTGAAGGACTTGCGTTGTGTGTCCTGAACCTCAGACATGGTGGCAAACCGGAGAGACGTGTGGGAGCACGACAGAGCACGGGGTAAATGTCCATGCTTTGTATATGCGGAGGGAAGTCATGCCAAATAGAGAATGGCTTCGATTATACCAAACTGATAACAGTAATAATAGCGTGCCTTTCATGCGTTGTGATCGTGAGTCCTATTAACGTGAGAGAAGATTAGTACGTTTTCAACTCCAATTACTAGCTCGGCCAGCCCCACCGCCTTATCTCGCATTATACGTTACTACCAGTACCGCATAGGAACAGGGCTCACTGCAGCAGACGACATGCACCACTGATCCCGAAAACCCTTCAAAATGGGTATTTGTCGACCCGGGCCATGTGAATTCTCGCCCTCTGACTCCTTGACTTCCGACCCTACTGCGGATGCTGGCTCCGTCCTGTACCAATATAATACTTATCTCCGTGCTCAGGTCCCTCCTTCCCAGTCCCTCTCCGATACACCTCCAGCCTCACGGTGCAAGCGCCTGGCCCCTCAGGCACTATCTTGGGTATACTGTGGCCGGCCTTGTTAAAACTTCCAGGATGCCCTGCTTTAATGAACGGCGCGTGATCAAAATCGTTGACAAACATAATATTTGCGACATTTGGGTCTGCCGCAAGGATCCTGGTCGGTGTTGTCGGACCTTCAACTCTTGAATTCCTCACAGCGCCTGTGGATCTTCAGGGACGAGAACGGCCAGCACGCGTGGGATAAATATTTGTATGTCATGACAAATGGGATCCGGACTGAGAATTAAGGTTCACAGGTTCCACATGTATCCGCATGGTGGGCTTGATGTCGCCACGAATAGTGTAAAAGCACCGCATTGGTTACTTTGACCGCACTAACCGTGGTCGCCCCTCGCCTTCACCCGTCTTCGCGCATACGGCAACACGCATCAAGGCCGGTCAAGTGGACTATTGGCAGATCACGTATCGGACGACTATCCAAGCGAATAAGTGCAGCACCTACGCGACAGTGTGAATCACTTAGACTGAACTCTATGGTCCGTTGATCATGTCCATTATTACTTATTCGTGGGCACGACCAACAGTTGCTCCAGCTTGTATCACATACCTGGCAGGTTGTGCCACAGAAGATCACTCTAAACATTGACTCGACGACCAGTACGCCCTGGATCGCCGTGTCGATCACCTCTTCGAATTCCTGGCTTCTCACGTACCTGGACATAATATATGAAGATGCATTGCTAATCAAATAGGGAGTGCATGGTGTAGGGTCATAGGAGCGCACAACACTTGTCAATACCTAGTGCTTGGCCTACTGCGCAGCACTCTATTGATTAGAGTGATTTTGAGTAGGTTCACCTTTCTCGTACTTGTAAGTTCTTATTATCCGTCGCGTGTCTGACCGATTGGCGCCGACCGCTCATGCCATTTACAGAGCGGCCGGGTGTGCCAACGATTGGCGCTGACCACTCATGCCTTTTCGGAGATGTGCATGGGCACCTCACGGACAGCGAAAGAATTTCTGACTAGGAAAAGTGTGAGAAGATTTTATAAACCGGTTACTTTTGCTCATTGAAATCTAGCTTATATAACAAAATTGTGTGAACACAGAAAAGTTTATGATTCTGATGATTCCCCCAGGCTTTCTCTGGAATTGGTCAGCATTTCTGCAGTGTTCTTACAGTATTCTTAGGCTGTATTTTTCTATACAAAAGTGACCACTTCTAATGATTTTCTATGATTTTCTGGGCCAGAGAAATGACCTATGTCTGTAGTAGTCAAGATACATAGCAAAGTTGACAAAACCAATGCATACTCACTCATTGTTGGTAACTGTAATTTGTACACTAGTCTTGCTGCATGAAGGTATACTTTGACCCTTCACCTGTGTTCCAGTGCAGTATATCATTCCTCAGCCTCATAACTCCCCCCTATCTGTTCTTCCCTGCATTTGCTATTATTATAAGTACTCGTCTTCTGCATGCATATGCCCTAGTTCAATTATCATATGTCTACCTTGTTATTTGATCTCATATCTGCAAAAAAAAAACCATTGAACCACCCCCCTCAACATCTGTAGTTTTACTTATTGGTGAGCTTGAACCTTTGATCTTATTTACTACACCCCCTTAGGGGCATCACCAAGACCACTATTTGCAACACTTCATAGGAGTGTTCAGATCAGCAAAAGGAACACCTGAACTGGGGTGACCTTTCCTTGAAGACCTGCACTATTTATTGTATAATCTTCTTGGGTTATTTACCACAACCATAGGCCCATGTCAGAATACACTGATGTTACATATCTACCCTAAAATCCAATCTTGACAGTGTTGATAATGCATTTGGTATTAATCACATGAGTGATGTGCCCTCATGATGTCATAGTGCATCTATGAATTATGCTCAATGTCCAGAGTAGCATTGATTGCTACCTCATGATTCCTTTTCTAGATAAAAATGTAACATGTGTTTGAAGACATATATTCAGCCTTCTATGACTGAAGATGAAGGTAAAAGATGAAAAAGAAACATATTTATATAAATATTTTCATTTTATCACAATGCACATAGTGCTTACCAACAATGCAAAAGTGGATCCTCAAAAATCCATGCTGGCAAAGACTGGTATTGAACTGGCCCATCCAGAGGTGTATGCAGGTGGATCAGACCTCAAAGAATTCAAAGTCTTTGTGGAGGCATCTTGACATGGCTCAAGATGAACAGCTTGCTAGGGCTGACTAGCATGGAAATGCAGGTTGACTACCTAGGCATGTGCCTCATTAGCAAGGTGCAGGAATGGTTCTACAGAAATGTAGAATGATTTGACCACCAAGTCCAAGGCTGGACTTTGGAATTAGTAATACAGGGGCTGCAGAAATGATTCCTTCATACACTGACACACCATGCATCAAACAAGTTTGACACAGTATTCCAAAAGACAAAGACTATTCAGGAACTCTTGAATAATCTAACAAAGTACTCAGTATGGATGATACACCCACCCAATGTATACATGTTCCAGAAACAGTTCATTTCTGTCTTGCATGAATCACTGCTGTTAAGACCAAGGCATATGGGTGGGACCTTGGGGCAAGCTCAGTTGAGCTCAGACCAAGGTTAATAATAGGGAGGGCTTGGTTTCAGTGTAAGATTCTCACACTTATCACAATACTCAACTGAAGTCAACCAATATGTGGGATTGCAGTAAGTACATAGTAATAGTATATGTGAAGAATTGTGGGTGTCAAGGGCAAAAACTATGGTAAATAACAGTCAACAACTGTAATTACCTAAGCAATTGCAGTGTAAAAACCCAGATAACTTACATTCAGCTTATGTGCTGCACTATCCACTATTGTATGTGCCCTTGATTTCAGAATGAGGTTTGGACAAGAGGAGAGTAAGGGAATAAAAAGAGTTGGACTAGAAACTAGGAAGTGATTCAAAGGGATATCTAAGTTGATTTCTGACTGAGGCGTGAGGTACATGCAGAATGAGACTTATATATGGATAACAGGGAAATAGGGTTAGATATAAGCTAACTAAGGGAATCAAAATGAAGGTCAGGGAAGGATAAGAAATGGGGTTCAGGGAAGTGGAATATAGTGAATGGGGGTCAGTCTCAGGCTCAGACTACTTCAGGAAGGGCTTGGATAAGGTCAGGCTCAGGGTAGGGGCTCGGGACAGGGTTAGTTACTGAATATGGTTACTGGAGATCTGTGAGGAACTGGGTCATAACAACTGCATAATGAGGTTCGGAAAAGGGGCAACAATGCTGAATTCAGCACCATCAAGCAGCTGTATGAGACTGCTCAAATGTTAGAAGAAGCAGCCCATGATAATTACAGGATGTGACATATTAACAGTGTAAACCTGTTGATAAATGCAGCATGGCCTGCAACATACAGGCCACAGCAACAGGCCATCCAGACCGGGCCTATTACTTTAGGCAAAGGTCATGCACATCAGTGTGCCTTGCCACCACATGCTCATAATGTGCCACTGCCTGAGCTACCAGCTGAGGCTGCTGGCACAACCACTGGACAGAGCACAATCACTAGTGCTACATGCTTTGAATGTGGCCAGCCCAGTCACATCCAGGCTAACTGCCCTCACCTCAAAACAAAGGTGAGCATAGCAGCTGTCAGAAGAGATAATGCCACAGATCTTGAATGGGATCCACATGAAGAGGAGAGCTCCCCTCCAGACAAAGAGGGGGAGGGTGGGCATCAGGAGGCAGAGCCCTCTGATAAGCCTCTGGGTGACCAGGACCCAGAGACATTCCAATGTCAATGGGATGACAAGGAGGAGGCAGCTGACTGGGAGGGGAACCTCTGTTTTCCTTGTGAAGTCCTTGTGAAGTCCTTGCACCCTATGGTCAAGTCCATGCAAACATTCCCACCCTGCCAAAGTCCTGCAAAGTGTATGCAAAGCATACACACTCCAGCCAAAGGCAATCCCACCAGACACCACTTCAGCAATGGGCCTCTTGCCACCATAGCTTTGCAGGTCTCTCTCCCAGCAGCTTCTGAACACCTCCTTGGCCATGTTTGTATTTTGGAACCCCTGTGGCTTATGTGATTCAGGCTTCAGAGGTGTGGAGTTATGATCCCCAAAGTATATACTATAGTTGTTAGCTAGTGGGCAAAGGGATCCTCAGAGTTTTCTCTTAGGATTTCCCCTTCACCAGGTATGCCCTTGCATTGTATCTAGTTGTATATGACTTAGGATTTCCCCTTCATCAGTGTGCCACTTGAGTACAGAGCATCTGCTTAGGTTACCCTCACACTGACCACACCATCACCTACTGGTATAGCACAATAAGGATCATGCTGGACAATAACGAACATGCACTGGCCAGATTGATGGCTGCACAAAAGAACCCAACAGCTCCAAACAAAGCCATTGAGCCTATGTATCACTATAGGAGCAAGTATAGCTTGTGGCCAACATGACTGTGATCAGAAATAATACCCACTCAGGGTGCTAGGAGATCAATGGTATGAAAACCCACTGTCTATTAGACAGTGGGAGTGACAGGGTGTTATTATTACTGGAATTCATATGAGGCACAGGCATTAAAGTCTTTGCCCTGGTGCAGCTAACTGCACTGCAATTGGCCTGTATCAGTAGTCAATTAATGATCAACTATGGGATGCACATGACTATCAAATTCAGTCATCACAAAGTCAAAGAATATTTTGACATTGCAAACATCAAGTATTATGATGCAATACTCAGCACACCCTTCCTCAGGAAGATGGTGTGGTCCTGGATGTTCATGGCCCAGGATCTATCCAAGTAGTGTTAGGGGAACTCCATTTAGCAATCTGTGCTCCTGGACCAATGATCTGCAACAACCCCATTTAGCAGGCTGCTGGCCCTGACCAAGGACCCACAATATCTCCTCAGAGTGTTTGTGGACCCACCACACTTCATTGCTAGCTGTGAGGGCAACACTGGTGACAAAGCCACAACCTAAAGATACTCAAGGAGATAAGAGCTGATACAGGATAATGACCAACTGTGCAGTGGATATCCTCAGTCTATAGCACTATCAATGATGAGATGAACAAGGGCACGGCTTGTTCAGGGTCTATGACAACAAGTCACGTGGTTGTTCAAGTTCTGCTTGCATTGTCCACTGTCCACTGGTCTCAGATGCCTTTTGTCTCTTACAGTATATTTATCTCCCTGCCATGTTTCCTTCTCCTTTGTGTCCTTCTCACACATCTTGCACTCAATAGGTAGCTTTCAATTTGTTCTTTGACTACACGTCCTTCTCACACATCTCACGCTTGATAGCCATAAAGGCTTAGAGCTCTTGAATTTTTTGCAGGTATCTGAACAATGTGGCCCTGCACAGTGGCACAATCTTTTGCTGTGCAGTCCCATCCTTTCAAACCAAGCGCTCTTCAATGGCACCTCACAATGGCACTGCAGCTCCCAACTCTTGGTCTAGAGAAAAGCAACCTGTTCACTCTGCTAAGGACACCAGTACCACTCCTTCACCTCAACCAGATCCTCCTTCCACTACTGGGTCTGGGCCAACTCCCCCCTTTCCTATGACCTCTACAGACCAGCATATTGCTTTGCTTGAGTCATCTGTGGTGACATTGCTCTTGTTAATGCAGCAGACACAGCAAGTGACTCAGGCAGCACCTCAGCAGCAGTCCCTGCCATTGTCAATGCAGCAGCAGCAGTCAACTTCAATACAGCAGCAGCAGTCCCAGCCACCGCAGCTGCCATCTGCTTCCCTGTTGCCTCCCAGTATCGCATTGTTGCTCCCTTCTTCAGTGCCACAATTGTCACAAGCAACATGTTTTGTGCCACCTATATCCCTTAATCCAGCATCAGGTATGTCTATTGACTGATCCTTCCCTCACATTGAGTCTGCACTGTGGCTGGCTCTTGCTCGACATGAGCTTCAACCTGGTCATCTCTTTAAGCTGGATACCACCATGAAGGAGAAGCCAAAACCCAAGACATTCAAGATTTCAGAAGAGGAAGAATTTACCTAGCAAGAAAGGGATGCCTTCCCCAAAGATTATCTGTCTTTCTGCGCTCTTTATGATCCCTTGGTAACCTACTTTGAATTACTCCAGTTCTTTATCATCTCATTGGGGAACTTGCTGGCCATCCATCAAGTCTCTCTTGGTTGCTCAGAATACTTGCGCATACTTTATCAGATTTATATGATGTATGAGTGGTCCTTGGTGCTTCAGTACCATTTCATGTTCCACAACCACTGCCTGGCAGAAATGCAGGAGGGGGATTACTCAGGCTGGCGGAATATGGATGCAGAACTTTTTAATATCTATATATTTCTATATTTTTGATAAAAAAAAATAGCTCAAGGGTTTTTTTATTCCCTTCGTAAATTCGGTGCTAGATGTGGCACGTGCATTGATTAATCAAGGGTGACATAATGTGGGGGTCAGTGATGGTATTTGATGATGTTCCAAAGGTTTGGCTCAGGGGTTCCTTTGGTATCAAGATGGATCATCGGTTGAACAAAGGAAAAAATTTGAGGTGTGATGATGAGTGGAAGGAGTAAACAGATAGTCTTATATAGCTCGCTTGTAGATTGTGGAAATTGTTAGAGAGAATGATACTATCACCGGTCAGGATGTGGATTGGGTCAGGATGTGGATCACTTGCACATTCCACCACCC
>QFFB01009245.1:0-25101 GCA_003316465.1 Ramaria cf. rubripermanens
GGTGGTGGAATGTGCAAGTGATCCACATCCTGACCCGATCCACATCCTGACCGGTGATAGTAAGGAGCATGATATGATCAAATTCTAAAACACTCTACAAGGATATTACGACACGTGATCCTATCTATGTTACTGTTTCGACTACAGAACAAGATAAACACTCAACTCAAGAGCTTTCGCCAGAACTGCCTGCGAGTGCTCGCAGTAAGCGCGGTGTAATGTGAACGTCAATACAACCCATTATAGACAAACTGCCAACAGGTCCAAAACCAGTAAATCTATGGTTGCCCATGAATCAAAACAAGAGAATCAAAGGGGCTTAGACAGCGATTGCTCCTATCGAGGAACAACTGAATTCGAAATGAACATGCGCACTCCCTGGTTTTGGAAATGCCTTGTAAGGGTTGTAATCTCTATGAGGTCGCGTTAGTCACTCAAGGTATTCGCCCCTGTGGAAAGTGCTCACGGGGGGCCACATAGCCATTAGCAGACAATACATCGAATGGGTCAGTCCAAACGCCGGCCACACAGGTGCTGGCATCCCCGTCCCTCAGAACGGTTGCTGAACCAACACTGATCAATGTACAGTTAGGGCTCGATGTCGATGTAGGGTTATACGGGAATTACTTACTGCGCGATTCGCAATAAACTGACATGAAGTCGCCAACGCCCACGACGGCGTACGCCAACATCTGGAAAAATAAAATACGCTCCTGGCGCACCAACCATGTCTCGAAGACTGTGAGGTGTGGATATTGTTGTGCCGTACAATTCCGAGCATGCAGATAGATCTTGTCTGTCAGGACTTGCAGCAGAGTGGAGAGTAATGCGAGCCACAAAAAAGGGAAGCTCAGCGTCCCTGGTGGTGTACGTATTGGATACAAACATCAGTCATTGAGAGTAAAAGACTTACGCGGAGACTTCGGCACCAACACTGTTGCGTACGACTAGCCGCACAAAAAGGGGCGGCGCAAGTGGTATTCGAGACATGTCATGTTGACCAAACTCTGCAGCCGTGTGTGGGTGCTGCGCCACGACGAGTTGGTATGTCCTGTGGCATAGATTAACGGCAAAGCGTGTTCTGGAAGCACGTCTCTCACCTGCGATGCAATGTGGGACCCGGCTTTGTCTGTGTCAGTGATTGCAGATATTGCCTTCCTACATCCGGCGAGTACAGACTGGTTCCCTCAGACCACCCACTATGACTTGTCGTCGTCGATGCAGCAGGAAACTCAGGTCCAGAAGAGCCCGTCAACGAATCCGGAGTGTTTGAAGAGGTCCAGTCCGAAGCGAGAGTTGTTTGGCGACGGCAAGCAGGTTCTGAGTAGTCATTATTATCTCCGGAAGCCGGCCGACGTAAAGCAAGCGCGCTGTAAGCAGAATTGCTGTAGATATGAGGGAGGACGACCATGGTGGAACGGCACTGGTTCTTGAATGGCGTTCACGAGGAAAAGAAAGGCTGCCACTTGGAGCAGCTGCAGGGCTATACGCCTGCCAAAGGCGTATCTAGATTAGGGGTCGGGGTAGGCAAGTTAGCCGTAACCCATGAGCTGAGACGCACCTGTTTGGAAGGTGGGACGGAGATCTAGGGCATTCGCCGCACAGGAGGTCGAAAGAGAGGACGGGTATAGCACAAAGGGAGCACCTTATAAAAAAACAAACAAGATAAATTGCGCCCACCAAATGCTAGCCAGTGCTGGGTTCAAAAGGGAATCATGGCGAGACAAGGTTTAATCACTATTTGCAAGCTCCGAGGAATCATACTTGCACCTGAGTGGGCAGTGCTTAATTTGAAGTCAGACAGGTCGCACTAGCGTAGACGGCGTTCTCCGATGCCTACCACTTCTAAATATTTTGAAGAACTCAAACAAGTACATGTTTTAAATAGCCCCATGTTCCTGCTAATCCAGTCATCAACATAGCTGCAGCAAGCGCTGGCCTGACGCCAGCTATGAAAGAATAGTTAGCTCAAGCCACAAACCTGTCATCTAAGACTTACCAGTTGACTTGTACAGGGCACCCGTCAAGGCACCCGCAGCCATACCCCCAAATATGTCATGTTTGCCTCGAAATGAATCAATGCTAGAGTTGATTGCATTATATACAAGTGCTGGCCGGGTGCAGTCAGAAACTGCTTCTAGATACGAAAACGAAGTGAGAGTCTCACCCATAACACCTGCTGAGTTGCCCATGAACGTCCCCCTTCTTGTGATAGAGTTAAGAACGCTGTTTATTCGCAGCCGTGTATTTGACACAGCGAGCGGTCGTTTGGCTCCTTCGCGCAGACCCCACAGACCACCTATGCCCAAACCTTGAAAACAGAAAGACAATAGCAATAGACAGGGGTAATTTTTGAGATTAGACAAGCGCGCAGCATATGGAGATTGCGTGCTCACCCGATAGGTATGTCGTTCCAGTGCCGTAACATAGATCATCACTCCACCCACGCGATGGGAGTGCTGTGGTAGCTCCAGGAAGCTCATTCGTTTTGTCGTCTTCCAGGTTTAGATAGTCTAACTGGTCTGAAAGACCTGCCATTGGATGTAGTTTTGTAGGGTCAAATGCGCCACCAAGCACATCGGAGGCAGTAACGCTCTCGGTCTGCGTGGCAGGTACTTGGTTCATGGAGAACCGTGCATTTCGTAAAAAGATAGTAGGATCATTGGAGCCAGAGCCAGACGCAGTTGGCGTGTTCTGTTTTTCTGGTGCGGATGACATGAAAGTCTATTCCGTATTTTTTTTTGATTCCGCGGCTATTGCACTTTTCCATGCTTGTTCGGGTCGCTGCCTCTAGGTCCGCTATTCTAGTGCGGCTATACTCTACTTCTCCCGCATATCCGCCCTTGTTATTGCGACGTGTTCTTCCTCTCACCAAACGTTGGGATGCGGATCGGACTTTACTAAGTTGCAGTACGCCTGCTCTGGGTCATATCTTGACAAATTTCTTATTGTTTCTACAAAAGGATGGGCAACGTCCACTACCCCACATTCGGTTGCGTGTGACCCCGCAGAAGCCGAATCTCTGTCATGTCTGGAACAAGGTACACAAAAATTGGAAGAAGGAGATGTTCAAAGTGCGAAGACTTTGTATCAGCGTAGCGTTGAGATCAAACGATCGGCGTCTTCACTTTTCAATCTGGGTGTCACTCACTATCATCTGAGTACAATTGGGTTCACCTACCTCACTAAATGGTCTTGACTCATTCACCTAAGAGGAGTTTGATGCTGCAATTGAAGCATGGAAAGAGTGTATTGCTCTGTCGCCTGGTAGTGCAGATGCTCACACCAGCTGAGAATCCTGTTTCTGCTACAACAATAACCGTGACGGCTGACTTAGTGTCTTAGACTTGGCCAGCGCGTACATACTCTCACCTGTGACTCCACGACCCGACTTAGCTCTTCATCACCTCCAGTACTCTTATCCTTCTTTCCATGATATATCGTGCTTATTGTTACATTTTAATCAGAATTGCATCAGAGCTATCCCCGGAGGATCCAGAAATTGCATTTAACCTTGCTGCTGTTCTTGAAGCTTGTGGGTTTTACGGGTTTCATTCACATCCCGATGTCAGTGGTAGGCAGCTGATAGTCAATAGGTGGTCGGTTGGAGGATGCCTTAAACCATTACAAACGTGCAAAAAAATTTGGTGTTGAAAAAGCCGAAGTACATATACGGAACGTAAGTACCTTGGAGTTTGAGAATTAGCACATTTTTCAGCATATTTTATCTTTCCTCTAACGGCAGGTTAGTGCCAAGATTTTTGGTAGGAAAATGGAGCAGGTTGCAAAATCTGAGGACGAAAACTAATTGCGTTGGAATACTTTTTGTTCTTACAAATCAGTGCTCTCCCTAGACATAGTGTCACTATCATCGTTGTAACTGCAACAGAACTTGCATTAATCTAGTGTAACTTGAAATTGCTGCGTGACGGGATGTGACTTCCCCAAAGGCGCACCCTGGAGCCAGCAGTTAACTATGGCCGACTTCACAGAGGACACTAATCCTTTCCATACCGACCTAGACGAAGTTTCCAACATTACAGATGAATCCAACGTAAACCCCAATACGCACAAAAACTCCACTGACGATCAAGATCAACCGCCAGAGCCACCAGAGCTTCCATCGAAACGCGCATATCCCACCCCACGACCTCAAAACCAAGGTGGCTACAAGACCGCTTTAGACCGATATTTACATTCGGGTGAAGATGTTGAGATACACGTATGCGCCCCATCATAGTGTCTCCATGCTACATCTCACTCATTATTACCTGCCTAGATTCCAGAAGCAGTGAAGACTGCTGAGCACTCCAATACAACCTACATTGCATATGTCATCAAGACTGGGGTATGTACTGTGCCATGCCATCTAGCTCAGAGCATGATGACTCGTTTGCAGAACTTTGAAGCTCGACGTCGTTACTCAGAATTTGAGTCGTTGCGAAACGGGCTTAACAAGCTCTATCCCACACTCATTGTGCCACCAATACCGTCTAAACAGACCATTGGTGATTATGCAGTCAAGCAAGGCAAGGCGAAAGAGGATGTTGCCATGATCGCACGTCGGAAACGCATGCTTCAAATGTTTTTGAACCGTATTGCTCGGCATCCGATTCTGTCACACGAACAGGTGTTCCATAAGTTCTTGGACGGGGATGCTTCTTGGGTGGTTACCTTTACTCGTCATGTCTTATCACCCTACTGACTCTAAGTATAATGCCAGTCGGAAGTTCTCCACTCTCCACCACTTTCTTTACTTCCCAGGAACATCCTTAAAGCTCCCGCATACAATCCTATTGATGCGACGAATCCTGCTTATAATGCGCTCCCGAATCCTTCGGCGGCTCAGCCATTACGGCATCCAGATCAACGTTTTCTTGACTCGGAGGCATTCACAAACAAGTTCGCGAGCCATGTTGGCGGCCCAATGGAAAAGGTTACACGGCGGACTATGAAGCGATGGTCAGGTTTGTGAGCTTAAGGCACGTCTCGCTGGATCACATTGACATGTATAGATAGAATTGTCCGCCGATCACGCGGATCTAGGTGGCATTCTCAATGGCTTTAGTCTTTCCGAGAGTGGACCTTTAGCTGCTTCAGTAGAGAAGACCGGGCAAGCTATTGATGCGACATATATGTCCACGACGCGTCTCGTACGTCCTGTCTCGTGGCTCTAATAGACTCTAAGCGTCTCATGCTGTTTTAACATCAGGCTCAAGAATATGAACAAATGTGGGCTGAGCCCCTGCATGAATATAGCCAGTTTGCGTCTATAATCAAGAAGCTACTGGTCTACCGCCACCAGAAACACGTTCAGTACGAAATGACGCAGGATGCGATCGAAACCAAAAAGGAACAGCTTGAAGATCTCGAAAAGAGCGAGCGCGAGGCGCGGAGACTGGAAAGTGCACTCAATCGCAGATCGCTCAATCAAGAATCTGTTTTGACAGGCGAAAACTCTGATGCTGATGGCAAAGATAGGGACGTTGTTGGTGAGGGAGAACACCAGTCCGAGGACAGAGAACAACCAGCATACACATCGTCACATTCGTCAAGTCCGCGACGACGAGGGGGAGGCTTAGGGCTCCTGAATGCCCTCAGCTATTCGTTGCATGGTATGATGGACGTCGATCCTGAGACAGCCAGGCGGAACAGTATCACTAAGACTCGAGAGTCACTTTCGCAGGCGAGAAACCCGTCTCAATATTATCAAAAGCATTGCTGAACTGATTTGGCCTGATTTAGCTGGAAGATGCCCTGCATGCCTCAGCTCAGGATCTGAAGTATGCCAGTTCAACCATTCAAGCAGACCTAGACCGCTTCCAGCGACAGAAAGTAGCTGACTTGCGAGAAATGTGCATCAATATGGCGCGGAGTCACCGTGATTGGTGTAAAAAGGTACGAGTCGAAGCCATCGCCTTAACCTCCCCTTGATTTCATTGACTTGTGACTCGTTAAGAACCTCGAGGCTTGGGAAGAGGTGAAGAAAGAAGTAGCGAACATCGAAGAGCATCCCAACCAACCGTCTACGAAGGAAGAGCCTGAGCCTTTGACTTCAGCATCCAATGCAACTGTTGGACTCCCAACGCCACATTGACTTGGTTGATTATCCCACTTTGTTGTCTAGTCATTCCTTTCCGTTTTCAGCCATGGACATGATAGCACATTGCAGTAATTTACGGATGCGTTCCTGGCCTTCATAGTCTTCTCATTATACACTGCAAACATAATCTATTAACGTGATCTAGCTTGCTGCCTAAGGCTTCTCGTTCACGCTGCGGAAGTGTGTTAGCATAGCAGGTCGGGTAGACTACTGCGTCACAACGAACGGCATCTTTTTTGACTCGTTTACACCATCCTCCATGCGGGTAAATGCCATGAATCTAATGAAAAAACGTCAAGAACCTGTATGATATAAAAGATACGACCTCACTGAGCAGCATGTAACCCAGCCAGCGTCCGCATGGATAATAAATCCGCTTCGAGCTTCGTAAACAGATTTCTCGTCTCGCCCACACTTTCTGAAAACTTCTTCAACTCTGAAGCGAGCTTTTGATAGTGTCGGGTCTTTGCTCTACCAGCGGTGTCCAAGTGGTCTGCGTTCATCGAATTTGGTGATAATGAACGCGTACACATGAGCTCATAGTTACAAATAACGCCATTGCTACCAACTAATTACTAACAGTTATAGACAGACCCTATTTACTGATTATAATAAAGCTCTCTCGCTCTCTGTGGCGATGCTAGTGTGTAACATTGCTGAAGTTTAAGTGAAGTAAACATAAGTATAAACACTCTATTCACCCGGGGGTAAGGCGGCTTACATAAAGTAGGTAAGAAACTTAAATTGGGCGTACAGTAACGCTTGCATCTGTTCCCTCCCTCATGCATCATGCCAGGCAAGGCCAATTATCTCGAATTCCCAAGAACGGATGGCTCCTCCACGAGATGGCCTCTCGATAAGCTTGATCCCACCCCTGTTGATAAAGAAGTGAATTTCATGCGCCCCATTGGACGTGACGAGCCTTTGAGTCTCAAATGGAGGATTCAGATAGGACAGGAGGTCGCAAAGCTACTTGGGCATTCAGGTGAGTACTGTATCTATCTTCTTCCTTGGTTAGCTTGCTGAAAAAGTGTCAGAGTACAATAATTATATCCTGAAAGATTTTCCCGAAGGATATAGGTTTTATCACCACAACAAAGGCTCTATACATGATCCACGCACAGATCCTTATCTTTATGGCAAGTCGCAGAACGCCCACGCATCTCGTGCCCTTATTTATTTGTCTAGGTGCACCGTCTGGCCGGTATCGATCACCGCCTGAATTCATCCGTCATGCATACTGGTTGATGACCGATGATACACTTAACCGTCAAAACTGCAAATGCAAATACTGTGGATCTTCCAAGCAAAAGCAGACAGAAATCAGCCAAAGCCTTGGTATCAGATCGGCAGCTACACATAATGCTAGTACGACAGCACCTAGCACCAAGCCTAAAGTGCGTCTTGTTGCACAGCCGCGCAAACGTGGACCTTCGGGGAATATGATTAACCCCGATCGCAACTCTGATTTACGCGCGTCTCGTCGGTTTAGAGCGGCGGAACTTGTTTGGTGCGCTCTCTCTCCCCCGATCCAAGGAGACCACGAGGATGAGTGTATAGAGTTTTGGCCGGGCCTGGTGAACGAAGCTAGATTGAAAAGTGACGTTTTCCCCCAAGAGTCCGGAGAAACCTGGCGAGTCGTACAAAGCAAGGTTTACAAAGTCAAGTTATTAGGCATCACGCACTCTTATGTTCTTCCCGAGACTGCCGCCCTTCCTTATCAGGCTTATTGCCCCTCGCTGGGGTTAATTGAACGTCTTAGACTTTCTGGAAACCCCTCCCTTTTGCAGGATAGGCAGCGGCTTTCCGAATTTCATCCCATTACTTTGGGGATAGAAGTAGAAAGTGGACCTCAGGCTCGATTCGTGGATGCTTCGACTCCTTTCGCACTTGCAATTCAGATCGCAGCTCATCTAGTTCGAATGTGGACGCCAACCGACGAATGGAAGTTTCACGGTGAAGTTCTCAAAACAAGTGCTATCACAAGTACCGCACCGACCGCCGTCGAAAGAAACGAAACGCGTTATTTGGGTTTGTGGTGGGGTGCTGAGCGTATATGGACCGACGAGCTTGTACGCCTCCAGCCCGCCAGGGCACAAGTGATGCCACTGGGCTCCTCACTTATCAAACGTGCATCTCCTCGTTCTGACGCACGAGGCCTGCTTATGAGGATCAACAGCATCGTTGCGCTCCCAGAAGGAGCAGTCAAAGACTATCCTAGACATTGCAAAGTCGCTGGTGCACTTTATGAGCTTGCAGATGAAGCGTACGAGGAGGAACAATCTGAAGCACTCCCAGCCGAAAACTCTGTCTCGTTGGGAGTTACCCCTGCTGCACCACCAGTAATTCCAGATCAGACGGCGTCCACCAGCTCAGTGACAATGGCAGATCCTTCTCAAACGTTCCGGAACGGCGATGACCCAGCAACAGACACCTCTCCTGCTGAGGCCACTCCTCCACGACGCCAAGGGCCTGACACTCCGATAAGCGTTCCCAATCCTCATTCATTCTCACTTCCCAAACCCCCTGATGGCTTTAAGTTCCGCCCCATTTTGAAGACCGGGTCCGAAATCATGCTTGACGTATCACTTATCTCAGGGAGATATTATCCTGAGCTTCTAAAGCATCCTCTCCTTCAGAATACTCTAGCAGACGTGAATCCGAACGATGCACGTGTTTCACAGTTGACTGCCTTGTGTGGTCTGCTGCCTGGTGCCGTGAATTCCATGGAGTGTGTGGATTGGGCGTCGACCCGACTTCGCATGATACAGCATGCAGACGTAACGGCACAAGAAGACTTATTCCAACACTGGCATCCACCCGATGCGGCCATGGAGGTGGTGGTGAATAATGATGAAGGAGGGATGAAGGATTTGCCAATACCCTAACTCCAGCATAGGGAGCCCGATTTGAAGTAGATTTGTATATCTTTGGTCTTGTTTCCTCACTTTATTCTTTGCATTGTGCTATTGCAGCTACAGCTCTCCGACCTCTCACGTGAAATGACACATGATCTCATTAGTACAACCTGGTATCATTGACATGTCAAATCCGCGGGGAAGTGACTATGATAGATTATGGCGAGGCATAGCTCGCTCCGTCAGTATGCGCAATAAGCGACACAGAGAAGGGGGAAACCGGCATAAAGGCCGAGCCAGAAGACCGTGTTACCCAAGATCTTGTTTCGTTTGATGGCCGGCAAGCGACCAAGTGCGATGAGTGGGAGCTGAATCATCTAGCAAATGCTGTTAACAATTCACAATTTGTGCCGCTTAACACGAATGTGTTACCTGCAAACCAAAAAGATACATCCTGAATAGTGAGCAGGGACGTTAGGCTTATATAGAAGCGAAACACCAAAACACACCGTAGTTTCTTCGTTACAATAGCCATGACGAACTCATGGACAGCTGCCGACAAGAAAAACGTCCAAAAGCTCGCCCACCCGCGAGAGAGTTTATGCGAAGAAATGGCAGAGGCGTATACATGACGGAGGAGGAATACATGCACTGGTTTGTTCCATTTCCGAGCAAACTCATCCCAAGATGTTGCGTTCCACTATCGGAGCAGAAAGATAAGAAAGCATGGCGAGACGGACAGACAGGCAGACAACCAACCCAGTCTTCATAAAATTGCCGGTCAGCAAATCTGAGTTTGTTTCTAGTTAGTTGGCACATGTATTCTCACGAACATTTCGTGGACTCACCGAGAGAGTTCGGCAAAGCCGTTACAGATGCATTCTGCAGTTCATCAGCATCTGGAATAGCAAGCTACCGAGGACGTACCGAAGATTAAATAGAATAATAATAGGTAACAGAGCTGGGCTTTGTTAGAGCCGGGATGTCGGGGGATATAACAATGTCAGGTCATACCATAAACGGAAGAGAGAGATCGAGAAGTGACCTAAAGAATGATTGCTCGGGGGTGGGCGTTAATGGCAGAATGGCGTGTGCTGTGACTGGAGACCGAACCAAAGAGAAATGAATCGTGAGAGTGATGAAACTTTATGGCTGTCTCACCTGTATATCTATTATGTGGACCGAGCATTAGTACAGATCGGTAAAGATGACAAAGGCACAATATACAGAAGAGTAAATGTGCCGAACGTTGCTACCGTTTTTTCCAAAAGATATAAGGGCCGCAAGCTTCAATCCACAGATAATAAAATTTATTGAGAAATTGTCCGCAAGTAATCATAATTCGCATAACATACCGGTCGGTTCGCGGGAATTCAAGCTCATATACCAGGGATGGCACAAGCAGATAATCCGCGTAGTTCGCCCATGTGACGTTGGCTGGCCACCGCACCCTTTCTTTACCAGTAGAAGTTAGCTCGCTCTCAAGCTCTGCCAGGTCATTAGCAAGTTCAGAGATTTTGGGATCCGGATGGTCCATGAGTGGATGGAATGGCAAATTAGAAGGGTCCACGGGCGGGGGAGTGGTCGTGCGCCCACTGTCGCTCATTTTTTTCGAAATTGAGTCTGTTGCAGCCAGAAGTCGATTCCGAAGCGCAGCTGCTGTGGGTCCAATATAATAGGATTTAGATGCACCTTCGGGTATATGTAATGGAGTGCCAATTGGAGTGGTCTCAATGGTGGTGGCCTCCGAACGATGACTTTGTCGGTGGCTTTCCGCATCCTGAAGCGCTTGATCCCAGCCACCTACACGGTTTGCAGCCTCCCGAAGCCGGTGCTCCACACAAACAGCTTCGTTAGAGATTATGGACAGGTGTCCATTGTAAGTGATGTATGAATGTACTTTCATGATCATCACCAAAGTGTGAATGGTTAAAAATCCTGATTGTACCCATGGCCACTGCCTGTTAAATGTCCACGTGACGGCCACAGCCAGGAGGGTGGTCTGGAAGACATGTTGCAATATCATGCCAGTGGTATCATACCCAATCCAGCCACGGTGTAACGCCTTGGCAAAGGGGACACAAAGTAGAGTACTCCCGACAAGTATGGCGTCACTCAACGCTAAAGTGGTCGCGTCCCGAGAAAACATGGAGGCAAAGCTAAGAAATGTCGATTCTCCCATCTGCTCAAAAGTAATAACGTATACTGGAGACACGCTCAGTATAAGCATGAATATTACAGTAGAGACACGAACTGCGAATGGAAAGTATAAACATGGATATCCAAAATAACGTGAAAAATCCACGAAATTCATCGCGGGCTGAGGCAACATTTGTGAGATCGAAGTGAGATGTGCGGGGAGCAAAGGCAACCAGGGCACGGAGCTTTCTGTTGCTTTTAGAGCGATATGGCTGCGAAACATATAGCGTGCCCTGTTCTGTCTCGAGGGTGCCGCTTTTGCCCTTTGCGATCCGAGACTTCAGTTGCAATGCATCGCTCCTGTCAGCCATTGGTTCACTCCCTGCCGTTGTTCCTACGTCTTTCGAATCCATATAGTGCGTATGTACCCTGGATAGTGAATGCGTCGTCAGTGGTGCCCCTTCGTCAGTCATAAACCATCTCTACACTTGAGGTTCGCCCGCTGGAGAGGTGGTCTTGATGAGGGGTGGTCTTCGAGCGACAATAGAGCAACAGGAATGAAGACCAAGATAATGCCTACTCCGTGTCCGCCGTAGCACGTAACTCCGGTTTTTCGCGCTCATGTCACACATACCCGGTTTGAAGTCACACTGCTTCCGACGCGTCGCGGAGGTACCTGAGCGGCTATGTCACGGTCACAGATACAGCAGTGGCTGCGATGTCGACGACTGCGAAGGCCTTGCTCACACTGGCGACAGTTGCCCTGTTCCACGGTGGGCATGCTCGTCTTATTCCCGGTTCGCTTTTTGATACAACTTACTCAAAGCCACTTACTCAACTTATGAGCGTTCGTTCATCATTGCGCGATTTTGGGACAGTGCTAGTAGTGACTTAAATGCTTATGCTGCTCTGGTGTAGATCTATCAGAACTCAAGGCATTAGGCCGTCCGCAAGATCACCCTCTACCTCATGATGTGAGCTTACATGCCGTGTGTAGTTTGTTGTTTGTTGTGTTTGACCCAAAGGAATTGCAATGCAGATCGTGATCGAATCCTTGGTGGCTCTTCTCTTGGGGATTGTCGGAGCAGTCCTGAATACTCCATCTCTTAGAGAGATTACCTGGGCAAGTGAAATGAAGCATAGGTGACCATTCTTTCTTCGTGGTTTACTGACCGAGACTAACTCCATCATACGCCAAGATCTGTGGAGGAGATGGACTCTCGTCTCAGCTTTGCTAACGTGAATCATAAAGGCAAAAATTTGTTCCGACGCGAATAATACATCCAGGCGACTAGGGACCTCGAAGATCTTATATACTGATCGTAGAAGCCTGAGTAGCTACTCAGAGGCTGTAGGTCGTAGGTTTGTTGCATGTGGATCGTGCTAGAAATGATGATTCGCACCATACAGACCTGGGACCTACCTCGTTGGAAGTATTCAGTTAGTACCATATTGTGTTGAACATAAATTTACAGATATAACATGTGCATGAGGCCCTGAAGGGCCGCCGTTTTACATGTAAGCGGCAGAGGCTAAGTACAAGTTTGCTGGAGGTACTGTGGGTGTGGGTGCGTATGGTGTCTAAGGTCCAGAGGTGGCGGTGTCCTACCATACCAAATGGCCTTCGAGCTGCCTGACCACCTCCCGAGGGGAGGTTTACCACAAGACAAGCCTACGCAGGTTCTCACAAAGATTGGGCACGCGACACATACTGCATTAAATGCAAGACTTGCAGCCTCTTGGCTTAATGAACTTGATTTGTCGATCCAAGCCACCGAGGTATGTATACGCTATATAGTTAGAGAAACCGCATACTCAACATGTTAAATAGAGTCGAGTCTCCCAAAAGATACATGATGACATCCCTGCCTTTGAAAGATACCTGAAGTCCTCTACGTCCATTCAAGCACGATTGTCAGAGCTATGCACTACAGTGGATGCACTGACGGACTCCCTGAACAACTCTAAGGTGTGTTTACAAGCCACCCTGGTCTGTCAGTATACTACCATCTCATATTTCAAGACAGGAATTCTCCCTACACTCCTGGAAACGCTGACGGCACATGAGACCCTCTCTGCTCAGACCAATGATTCAAAAGTCCTCCTTTGCGCCTCAACACATCTCCTTGATATACGAAGGGATCTGCGCGAACTGTCTGATAAGGTGCAGCAGGGTCAATTACCTGAGTCTGCTCAAGCATGTGTGCGCCTTCAAAGGCTCATCACAGCCGCACCAGACCCCCTCGACAGGGCTGATATCATGAATGAAATCCAAGTATGTTTATGACGTTGAAACATGCATGAATGTGCCCTCTGACCTCAGATTCTAGAAAAAATACAGAACACTCAACGACCATTTGCAGGAGCAGTTGAACGACGCATATGCTCGCAGTGTACGATTCTCAAGCACCAATAATACCATCACATTGACGATCCTTTCATCCACGAGCGGTATAGTTCTATTATGAATGCATTTGGAGTTACCTAACTCTGCCAGTAGTCCCGCCAACCTCAACACTTATATCACTCTCTGCTATATTCCACTCATTAACCCTAGACTCGTTGTCTACGCGTCTCTCTGGGTTCCGTCGCGACCTCATGAATAAAATAGTAGACGAAGTGCTTCTTTCATTACGTCCAATCACCGTAACCGAATCTGACTGCTCAAACTCTGTCTCCCTATCATCATCCTCGACCTCGTCCACACCGTTGCAGTCATTGCGGACGCTTATGGCTTTTCTTAATTCACATTTCTTTCCACATCTTCCTCATGCGCAAGCTTCCTTCCCGGCCACCTTGCATGTCCCTATAACAAGTGCTATACTGACCCATCTGCTCAAGCCTTCCATCCCTTCGTCTCTCCCAGCTTTACCCCCATTTCTTGGGATTGTTGACGAGGCGGTATACTTTGAGGATTCTCTTTTGTCCGGGGAGATCAGGGACAGGCCAATTCGCAGTTGGGCCGATGACGTTGCTGGCCATTATGAGAAGAAGAGGCGGGAGAGCTATTTGCGACAAGCGAGGGAAATACTGAGTGGGTCAGAGAGTGGACCTACTTCCATGATCGAAGTTTCTATTCAGCAGTCTCCGGACTCCTTGAACCATTCTGTGATGGCAGAAATGGATGCGAACGCTTGGAGTTTACATGATGAAACATCGCGGAAACTACCCCATACTTCCACGTCACAGACAATACAGCAACGAAACGCACATCCTGATAATGTCCACACCTCGACACCTGATGACCAAAATCACGAGGACTCAACTGGAGATGAGAAAGAAGCTTCTGATGAGTGGGGTTGGGGAGATGATGGTGATGGTGAAGACGATGAGGCAGATAAAAATGATGAGGCGGATAAGGTCGGACTATCACAAGACTTGTTGTCGCAGACTGAGGTCCAGAATTTGGACCTTGATGATCCCTGGGATGACGACGGCTGGTCGACTGACCCACCGCCGCCTTCATTTCACGGCCCTGAGCCAGACCATGAGATGTCTGGTTCCATGCCAAAAATGGTGCCCAAGATGGCGACACGGCTAGAGAAGTTCTCTGCAAAGTCGAAGGGCGTTGGCTCGCCAAACCCACACACCGATATATCGCCTGTAGGCCCCCAGGTGACCCAACCTCCCCTTGCCCAACCCCCCGTTGTCCAACCAATCCGCTCCCACCCACCCCAGAAGAAGCCAGTGGACCGAGAAACGTATCTGGTGTCTTCACGGGCCAGGAAGGCCTTCGAAATTACGGAGGATGTTATGCGGGAAGGTCACGAATTATTAAATTCCGAGTACGTTGCTAGACACCTGAGCCCAACCGATACCAGTGTCACACTGATGAGACAATAGTGTGTTTGCAAAGCATTCTTCAACAACCACAGTGCCAGGACAACTCCTTATAACTGCTGCCCCTTCCATATTTGATCTGTATCGTGCGCTTTATCCGATCGCCCACTCGTCTTCGCTAGCGCGGGACCCAAACTCAGCCATGCTCTGGTCAAATGACTGTAAGTACCTGAGCGACGAAGTGGCGAAGCTCCGCCATCGTCATGGACCGGCTTCCACAGAGGAGAGGTGGCCCGAAACAGCAGACAGGCTGAAGGCCATTGGGGAATTATGTTATGACGATGTGGTGGTGTGTCTGTGACGTCTAAGATCCAATTAGCAAATACTCACTGCGTGGTCACGTCAGCGACGACAACAAGAGACTGTGCGGAATATATTGGTCGGAGCCCAGCACTTCGTCGAGGTATCTATTAGCGAGCAATTTAACGAGTGCAAAAGTGCCATGGAACAGGTCCTGCAAGAGATCACCTCTGTTGCTCGCCAATGGAAGGTACGTGGTCTTACTCTTACTCAATCCCCACAGGAATCTGGCTCATTGAAGAGTTTACTAGCAAACATTGACCCAGAGCGGATATGTTCAGGCTGTGGGACAAGTCGTTGATGACACTTTGTTTCAGGTGATGGATGATATTCTGTCTCTTAAGGACATTCCCGAAGCAGATTCAGAGCGGCTGAGTGAGCTTTGCGAAGTTCTGGCCCCTCTCGAGGAACTATTTGTCTTTGTTCCAGGCGAGGTAAGACCCCGAGGTTTATCACGTGTATTACTCTAAAACCTGCATGTGGCAGCAATCGGTAGTGGGTAGCTACGTTCCACTGTGGTACAAGTTTTCGTATCTATCATGGCTTATAGTTCGCAATATTTTCCATTTCTTGTGAAGAGGTCGTACTAATGCCTCTATTTCAGAAAGGATCTATTGCAGACATTTCCTACCTTTTCGATCAAGGTATGCTCGTGGACTACGAGATAGATGAGTTGGTTCGACTGGTGCGAGCCTTATTCGCGGAGACGCCGTTGCGACAAAACACCATAGCGAAGCTTACCCAGGGACATCCGCTGCTGCCTGATAATAGGTATCAATGAACATCGTTGCTTACACCTGCGATGTTACTATAACAACGAGAGGTGGATGGCAACTCGGAACTCATAGCACTTTGGCAGCGTGATGTCTGAAAAATAAGTGCAAAGGGGTACACATAAGTAGTACATTGAGGCCCTTAGATATTCCAATCTATCCCATTAACGGGGTTGATTATTAATACACTTGCATGAGGCTATGTTATTCAGAAGTCTGAATCCGCCAATTTCTCTTCCGTGTACATATGGCATTGAAGTCTTAAATAACTACTTCTGATACTTCGTGGCGAGCCTGCTTATTTTTCCTCGAGGCCTCACTACTGCATTAGCCCACCCCGAATATTTGCACTCTGGAGAATGAACTGTCGTCAGTTAAAACCTTCGTCATTCGGATGGTCACGTATCTCTGGACAGACTAGTCTATGCTGCGTGTTCTTCGATTAATAGTGTTCCAACAGACGGTCAATTTTACACAAGAAAGGGGGGAGGATCGCCCCCTACTGTATATGCATCTTACAAATTATGGGACAGAGAGGACTAGATAGAGTGCTCTTCAATGCTTTGAACGATCTTATAAAATGATCATAGTGCTCCAATTAACAGACCGACATGGTTCTTAGTCACGATATCAGACCGCTGATCATTGTTACTGTATATCTAACGCAAAACGTGATTGTACTCACAAGCCAATGCACAAGGTTGAGCGCAGCGTAACCGACCAACTACTCGTATATTATCAGATGCGTATGTTTTTAGTAGGAGGAGGAGGGGAGTGACTTGTCCCGTTGTCCTCGAGCATTATGGACGGGGTCCATATCGGGTGACGTGACCTTAACTATGTTACTACCCCAGATCACCTTGACCCTTCGTTTGATTGTCCCCTGTGGTAGATCTTGCTCTACATTGATTCCCTGGAATAATAGTAGAAGAAGTGCTACATGCGACCTTGTGGAAGTGCATGAAGCAATAGAGATCATTCCAACACAACGCCCACCTCCCAATCTAGCGCTTCTGACTCCCACCAGAGCACCGCTGGCTGTATAATTTGAGGAAAAATAACGGCTGGTCCCACGACATCCGAGTTCCAAAGTGACGATCCCGAACCTCGTGAACCTTGAGCGGTCTACATCCCTGGGCCTGCATGATGAGCAGCGTAGAAAGAAATTATAACTTAGAACTTGGTCTTACTATGTACTCATGGTAAGGAGAGGTCCAAACTACTGGTAAGTCTGAGCGGGTTACGCCATAGTCAGAAAAAGACCATTTAGTGAAATGTTCGACGGAGTCTTCTACGACCGAATTGTTAAACAACATCAGTCCGGGGTCGCAAGCAAGGACTTACATGGACTTACCATCCCTTTTCTACTTGAAAGCATCAAAGTGACTGCAGGAAGTTACTCACTCTCCGGCAAAACATGTAAATATATATTTGAGCAATGGAATGGCTTTGTGTTGATGCATGTACGAAGGAAAAGCTAACCCCAACGCAGCTTGAAAAAAAAGTAACTCATTGGGGCATGCCTCCGAGGCTTTTTAGAGCATCAGTACTAGCGCTCTTCGTGCATGCACACACGACCATATGGGCTCATTCGTCCTCCTGATGGCTCTGGCTGCGTTCCATAGATAACACTCATCGAGCCATCAATTTGATACCCCTTGAAATCACTTGATACATTATTCTGAATCATGTGCATATCTGCAGATATAATACCGCGGAGGCTCATGGATCATCGGTGAGTCTAGCCTGAACGGTACCGGTTAATTGGTAGTGGATATGAAGACTAAGATTGATAATAATCGCTGGCAGACATAAATTCTCGCAATAGTTCCTGAATTACTGTAATCACACAGCATTTATTCGCTCGTGTTCGAGGGGTATCCCGGTAGCTCAAACTTCAAATATCAATGTGTTGGATGTTCTTCGTATGCGTGCTGGCATAAATGTTTGCTGTTAGAACAAAGGGCACCCTCCTTCTGTCAGTGCCTACCAACCGTAAGAATCGAACTTCCCAGAGTGGTTAGACTCCGCCTCAAAGTCGTCAAGTGTGACATGTGACGGTTTCGGCAAGGTTTTCTTCTCTCCGTCTTACAGAACTGCCATTACACAACGCAGACACTTTCGAAGTTACCTGGACTCTCGGTTGGGCATGGTCATCCAGTTGCAGCCATTGATGCGTGAAGATCATGGTCATCACGCACTTTGCGCAATTCACCATGACTGGACAGTATCAAAAGTTTTGATTCCTGTTAATTGCGCAGAGCTGCTAGATGGGAAACCGCGTCGCCCATCCTTGAACCTATCTCGCTGCCAATGGGTGCCAACGTCATTCCTAGCACTCTTTATGCGGCGTTACGAGTGTGGAGGCCTTGGCATGCATGCCACCATTTCGAACTTCAGTCCCCAGCTGGCAGCAGATCACGACCTTCTCGGATTTCGGTTTATATAGACTTATACTGCAAAATAACTTTCCCCCCTTCGTCTCCCTTTATCCGCGTCTCCGCTCTCATCATCAGTCTCCTACAATTGCCCCTGACTTCCCCAGGCCTAGTTCTACCCACCTCGGAGGCATATATATATGTCTATCCGGATGTGGGACTAGTAATGGCCCAGAGCGATTTCTGCGTCCTGAGTTTCAAACGCCTACCTTGATGATTATGGGGGTGGCGTGTTTGTTTGGGTGCTGTATAAGAGTATTCTCTTGCGCAATTGAATGTTATACTGTTCTTGGACGATGTACGAAATCCACGCCCATGAGTAATACCATACTCGATCTTACAGCAGTACACTTCATCCCGGCACGTCAAAACTAAGGAGGCCTTCTCTGATTAGAGCTCGGCAGGACTAATAACTACATGGCAGCACGTAGACATGAACATTTCAATTCGTATATATCAATATCCATCCACAAATAAAACGATTATCCCAGCTATACCTTCTCCTCCTGGCTACCAGTGTCATGCTTTGAGCTCTTGCCGTATGCGTCTGAGACGTGCATGTCGTTTGCGATCATCTGGTTGCGGTATGCGACCGACTTTCGGGGCGACGCATTCGCGTACAGGATGTCGATCTGCTCGAGTGCAAGGCCCTTGGTCTACACAATGAAAAGCGGAGCAAACACGCCTCAACGTCAGCGATCGAGCGCGTAAGATGGCACAGGCACGTGACGCACCTCAGGGATACAGAAGTAGGTGAAAAGCAGACAGCCGAGACACGTCGATCCCCAGATGAAAAACACCTTTGCGCCAAGGTTGGCGTTGCCATGTCCAGGGTCTACGAGGTAAGGCGCTGTGCGGGGCGATGTCGGCGACGACGAACATCAAAAGAGGGGTGGCGGGGGCACTTACTGACGAACGCGAGCAGCCAGTTCCAGAACCAGTTCGAGGCTACAGAGAGGGACATTGCTTTGGCACGAACCCTGTGGTGTAGAGACGTTAGTTAGGCGGGGTCGCTGGTGCCAGCTTGCTTACTTGACTGAGGATCGGGTTAGGTGAAGGATGTGTGAAAAGAGGTTATGCGAGACTTACGAGGGAAGATTTCTCCAGTCACGACCCATGCAATGGGACCCCACGTAGACGCAAAGAAGGCCTTATGGAATTATCTTAGACATATTCGATAGGGGAGGGAGAGAATACTGACAATGTAGATGCACACGAAAGCAACCAAGACCTTCTGCCCAACGATATTGTTTACCGAGATCGTAACACCCGCAATAGCGACAATATACTCGCAAACCATCATACCCGCAGCACCGATCAAGAGCAAGTTCCTCCGGCCAACCTTATCGACAAAGTATATTCCAGGGACCGTCATACCGACATTGACAACGTTGGTCGCAACGGACTGCAAGAAAGGGTTACCAACATGCGAATTCCTGAAGAAACTGGTGCCGTAGTAGAAGATGAAGTTGATACCGGTGAGCTGTTGCCACGCCTGGAGGAAGATGCCAGTGAGAGTACGGAGGAGAATGCGGTTGCCGCCGTCGCGGAAGCAATCGGCGTAGGTGGCCTGGCCGATTTCTTCTTCGTGCTTAAGGTTGAGGCGGATCTCATCAAGATCGGCCTCGATGCTGGGGTCGGTAGCGTCGAGGCCGGTGAGGCGGGAGAGAGAGGCGGCGGCGGCAGCATCACGGCCACGTTTGATCAGGTATCGCGGGGACTAGAAGAGTAGTGAGGGGGGGATTCAAGTTGGGGTTAAGGTTGTGAGGATGGGAAAGGTCTGTACGTACCTCGGGCAGGAGGAACATGCCACCTGCAAGAATCACGGCCCAGATGAACTGGATGGAGATGGGGATGCGATAGGATGAATGGTCATTGCGTGCCTGAGTTGAGTTGTTGATCACGGAGGCCAAGAGAAGACCGATTGTGATGGCCCATTGGTAGCATGATACCACTAGAAGCAAGTGTCAAGTTCAGGCGAGAACCCGAGGACGAGAGAACATATTACCTGCACCACGGATCCACTTGGGGGAGCTATGAAGGCAAAAATGAGGAGATTGGGTTGAAGCGGGTTAAACTAAGGCGCACCACTCGGACTGGTACATTGGGATGAGGCATGAGACGAGACCCACACCGAAGCCGGCGAAGACACGACCGACAACGAAGAGGGGCATTGCCGTCGCAGCAGTCTTGGGTGCGGATCAGGCGGAAGAACGAGGACTGAGGTGAAGGTGGCGTACCTGCATGGCGACACCGACGGAGAAGATGAGGCAGGTTATGATGATGCCCATCCTGCGACCAGTCAGGTCTGCCACAGGGGCTGAGGCCAAGGCGCCAAAGACAGTGCCCACGGAGAGGATTGAGACGACGAGGGATTTTTGAGATGTGGAGATTGAACAGGGAGCAGCCCCGGCTGCAGGATTCACGACGACACTACCGAATGTGCATAGCCTAGAGTACTATGAGATGAGGTGGTGGTGGAAATAGGAGAAGGCGGCATACCAGTCGTTCATTGCTAAGATGCCAGAGATTGTTCCGGTGTCATATCTAGGTGGAGGTAAGCGCAGTGAACAACGACGAAAACGAGACGACATACCCAAAGAGAATTCCTCCAAACGCGGCAAATCCCTGGACGAGGGTGAGCACGAAGGAGGAGGAGGAGGGGGGGGGGGCGGGGGCAGGAAGTGAGGAACATACAGTCATTAGGATCCCGGCCCACTTGCTTTTGGGTGCGTTGGAACCAATACCATCGCCAGCTGCAACAGGACCTCCAGGCATTTTGCTTGTCTGTAGCGGATGCAGGGGGTGGGAAGGAAGAGGAGAGCCGGAGAAACGGGGAAACCGCGATCATGGTTTATAAAGGAATGGGCTGCTCAGGTGATGTTGTGTGGTGACGGCGGCAACACCTCATATTTGGAGCAACGATTGCGAAGAAGAAGGAGACGCATGCGGCTGCTCGGTAAAATTAATCGGCAAGCCTAATCAAGACAGCACAGCCTAATTTGGACTATAGCGAACCAATAGGGATCAGTCACAACACCGCCTGCGAGTGTACAATAGCACTTACCCCTCCACTTATAGGCGCTTTATTTATCGATCACTCAATGAAAGATCCCGCTGCGCTTGTCGTTATAAGGGAAGTGACCGACACGAACTTCGCGAACTTGAACAAGCTTTAGCGCTGAGCGATGGGCACATTGTAAAATGGACCAATAAAGACGGGCTCACCGACGTGTCGTACCCATGATAAGGTGAGGTCTGGACGTGTGTATATTACAAAAAATGCGAGTGGACATCGTCGGTAATCGCTGCCAAACAAGGGCATTTAGTCAAATGACCGCAGGAGACTCCCAAGCCCCAGGTAAAAATGCACAAGTGCCAGGAAAGTGCGCCAGCAGACCAGGAACCACCTAAAACACGTCCTTTTGGGGTAGCCTCCTTTTTTTTTCAAATAAGACTTGGAGCCAAGTCATACAGGATGTTATCACGTGGTCACAGCAGGAATCGTGATGGGCTTCACGAGGTCTGACCTGTGTGTTCCTTGGACCTTGGTGAAGCTCGAGAAGCCAAACGCCTGGAAAAACAGGTTAAAATAGCCGTATCTGCGTGTTTTTAGCTGTGGTATTGAGATGAGGACATCTCTGACCATAGTCTACCCGGAACTCAGGCTCCAAGTTTTTCGCCTCAGGCTGAAGTCGCCACACCTGTCGGCACAGCTGCATGCAGGCAAGCTTTGCCACCGAGAAGATATCAGAGTTCTTCTACATCCAAAATGTTGCTTCACGATTTTATCCTGAGGGTTCTCTGCATCTTGCGTCTGACGTTTGATGGTAACTCGGTAGCACAAGCTAAGTTTTCTAGTCGGAGATAACCTCGATCAAACACGCTGTTCCAATCATATTGTCGCTATCCAGTGACACCAGTGTACATCACAAGTCTACCTACAAATCCTGGCTCGCCCTTCCCGAATCCCTTGAATCTCCTTTCCCCTGCCTACATACTTGCCGTATGAGGCGATGAATCCCCAAATCTCCTCAAAGGCCACATCTATTGCACTAGCTCATTTCCTATCTTTGTCTCTGTTTTCATCGCTTCCAGTCACTGCAGGAAGAGCGGGCCCTTAATTTCATTCGCGCGAACCGTGCCAGCGAGCGAGCGCGGAGCGCTTAGGAACTAAAAAAAAAACAGTTCTTGAAGAACTGATCTGCAGTTCTGGAGCACTGAAATTGTACAGGAAAGATTGCTGTCTTGATTGTTATGTACTGAAGTTACAGAGTGCCAATGTCACTTGACATGCTTTTTGGACTTAAGTACAGTTCTGAAGGATAGACATTTAGAACTGACAAAAAGAGCCTTTTGATTCTATAATTTGGTTATAACTGGATACAGGGCAGAATGTTATTGATGGTAAAGAGTGCTTTTAGTGCTATGCCAACTGCCAATGTGTGTGCAGGGGTATTCTTACATCCATGCATTCTGCACTTCTGGTTCTGCCTTCTGCACCCTTGCTTCTGGAACCACTATACCCTTACTCAGCTCTCTGTGTGAATGCCTGTGTCCCCTTACTGACAGGTGATGGGTACCTTTTAGATATTATGCTTACATTCCCCCTCTCTACATTATGTTCCCCAAATATGTTTCCATTCTGCATCACAAGCCCTTCTGTTCCAACCCAAAACTCATTAGTTACATGTGCCCTCTCATATATAAGCTCATGATTTTGTGCTACTTTCCTTGGTTTGAATATCAACTACACTTATGTGTTAACCTCTGTCCATTGTGTTCTTAGTACACTTCTGTCACTTCCATACTTCCATTATTTCTGCACTTCCACATGTACCATGGAACTGTTACTCTGTTACCTACTTGTCACTTCATTCCAAAATCCTTGGGACCTGGTGATTGTTTGAGAGGTGCAGCACATAAGCTGAAGGTAATATAACAATGCAGCTGTACAGTATTGTACTTCTGTGTATGCAAAAGAGTACAGTACAGATATCCAGGGAGCTCCAAATGCCCCTTCCAATCCATCTTCTGTCTTCTGTCTTCCATTCTCAATAAGTCTAGTGCAAGTGTGGGTGGATTGAGTGCCGAAACTTATTATGATTTAAGGCTTGAGAATGTAAATAATAAAATGCTCAATGATTTTATTAGTATATTGTTTTGTATGCACAGCACTAAGCATGATGTGTGTGTTGACCAAGTGAAGATCACATAGTGTGAGGGATTAGTGTTATATCTGTGCATTCTGCACTTCTGGTTCTGCCTTCTGCACTATTGCTTCCATTATGATTATAACTTTACTCAGCTCTCTAATCTCCACGGTATGAGGGCAATCTAAGCAGACACTCTACACTCAAGTGGCACACTGGCAAAGGGGAAATTCTAAGTCGTATAAAACTACATACATTGCAAGGGCATACTGTGAGGGCAACACTGGTGACAAAGCCACAACCTAAAGATGTTCAAGGAGATAAGAGCTGATACAGAACAATGTCCAAATGTGCAGTGGATATCCTCAGTCTATAGTACTATCAACAATAGATACATGGGGACTTGCCTATGTAATAGATATCCTTAGAGATCAAGCTAAGGAGATGCCACCACACTGGCTACAGCCTTATCACTGTGCTGGCAATGCTTACATAACCATGGGAGATAGTAACTCATGGAAGGTTATAGAAGATCTGGAAACTTGGAGAACTAGGACTTTGGAAATCAAACTGGTGAACCCTAACACATACCTGGCAAAGGGGAAATCCTAAGAGAAAACTCTAAAGATCCCTTCACCCACTAGCTGACAACTATATACTTCAGGCATCACAACTCTGCACCTCTGAAGTCTGAATTACATAAGCAACAGGGGTGCTGAATTATGGACAAGGCCAAGGAGGTGTTTGGAAGATGCTGGGGGAGGTACCTGTGAAGCTATGGGACAAGAGGTCAGTTGACGAAGTAGCATTTGGTGGGATGCACTTTGCAGAACTTTGCAGGACTTTGGCATGGTGTGGGAATGTTTGCATCAAAGTGAATCATAGAGCACAGGATTTTACAGGATTTCACAAAACTTTGCAGGACTTTGTAGGACTTTGCAGGACTTCACCTGGAAAGCAGAGGTTCCCCTCACACATGGCCCCTCCATCTGCAAGAGTACCTTGTTTCTTGTGGAATATCTATGTCCCCTTACTAATAGATGATGGGTACCTTTTTAGATATCATGCTTACATCCCTTTCCTATGCTATGATCCCTGACTCTGTTTGTAATCCACATTGTGTACCTCTTCCACTCCAACTCAGAACTCATTATTCCTACCCACTTACATGTACCCTCTAGTATATAAACCCCTGTATTTGTACTAGTTACCTTTGAATATTGACTACATTTTGTGTTTGTCAGAACCGTCCACACTGGGTATAAGATCCCAATGTTGAAAGACCCTGCACTAAAAAGGGTGCCTGTCTTTGTTGGTTGCAGATGAATAGAGATAGAAGGTAGAGATGGGACAAGTCTGAAGTAGACAAGCCTCGAAGAAAAGTATTGAGAGAAGAGAGTTGAGGTGAGCAAGGTATCCTTAAGTGCTTAAGAGCACAGGAGACGGTGTAACGTATATGATAACCCAACTAGCGAAATACATGAAGGAAGCTCGCTA
>QFFB01009269.1:0-16797 GCA_003316465.1 Ramaria cf. rubripermanens
CTCTTTGCCCACGAACGACTGCATTATAGACCGTCCGGGTATAAGGACCGTTGCGTGCAGGCTCATAGGTATTATTCCTGTTAGTGCATCTTTAGCGGCTATGGTTCAGGGCTCATATGTTAGCCAAGGCCAAAGTGAGTAGATGGGTGTCTAGGCTTTCAAGTGGTTAAATTCACATGTTGTGTAGCATGGGTGCACATGAATGGCCCTGGTGGGTTCTGTGGTTCAGGAGAGTTTAGAGAGCAGACTCTAGCAAACAGTATGTCTGAGTGGTGCAAGATGCATTGTCACTCAGGATTCCAGGGGCTTAGCTCATTGAAAGATCTGTCCAGTACAAGCTGCTTTGCACATCTCAGAGCGCAGTGGGGACAAGGCTGAGAGATGGTACACTCTTGCAGTGGAACACCACTTCACCAAAGGCCACCATAGCAAACTTGTTGTTGCTGTTTGTCTCTATGCTACATGTAGGATAAGCAACACCAGTCACATGCTCATTGACTTCTCTGATATGCTTCAAGTGTGCTAACCCAAAGTTGGACATGTCTCACTGCTATACAGGTCAATGTATTCATTCTCTGAATGACATATCTTCACCTTGTTCAGATGCTCAACATTAAGCTCCCATTGGTTGATCCTGCATATTACATTCACTGACTTGCAGTGCTTCTCAAGTTCAGGGATGAGACAGGAAAGGTTCCCACCAATGCCAGTCGCCTTGTCCAACATTTTACCCATGATTGGATGACAGCTGGATACTGTCCTGCAGGGATCTGTGGCATACATATCTTGCTTGCTGCATGAATGCACAACTTTTGCTGTTTGGTTCAAGAGGTGGTATATGTTGTCAAGATTGCATATGTCACATTGAAAAAGTATCTGAATGAGTTCAAGATGTCCTTGAGTGGCAATTTGACCATTGCAGACTTTCACAAAATATGGCTTGAAGAAGAGATGAACCTTCCTGCATTCACTAAAGACAAAGAAGCGAAAAGCAAATCTAAAGGTGACTGTGAGTAAGAAGAAGAAGAAGAAGAAGAAGAAGAAGAAGAAGAAGAAGAAGAAGAAGAAGAAGAAGAAATGGAAGAGGGTGGAGAGTAGCAAGAGCAGCAAGGAAGGTTCAAAAGATGCCAAGGGTGAGGATGCTTCATGCACACCAGGCCCATTGAATGTGGCAGCTGTCAATCCATCCATTTTCATGCAGGGTATTTTGGCTGGGACAATGGATGCTCCTGAAGAGTCATATAACTCTCAGTTGCTTCTCCCTGATCCAGTTGATGACCAAGTACAAGGTGACAAAGGGGACAGTCTGGGCAACAGCGACCAGGAGGGCAATGACAAATATAACTATAAGAGGTGACAATGAGATTGGCTTGTACAGTGGGTGTGGCCATGATGATTTGGCCATTGGCCCAAGCCTGTTGAATTTGACCAGACCTGAAGCACACATGCACTCACTTGCAATGCTCCTACACCTGTCTCTGCCTGACAAGACTTTTGACTTGTTTCTCACTAAGGAAGTGTTGGAGTTCATTAAGAATGAACAGGGCAGTCTTCTCACAAACACTTTATACTCCGCAGATCAACAACAGTCCTCCACACCATTAGTGGATGAATTACTTGGGCTGGATGAGGAAGAACTGGACCAGGTGATCCTTAATGATGAAAAAGTCAAAGTAAAGGAATGAATATGGTTAGAATTAAATTGTGAGTACTTGGAGAACCTTGCAGGTGAGCATGCCCATGATACTTCCTTCTCTGAATCTTCTTATGATTCAATGTTGAAGCAAAAGCTATTCATGAACAAAAAGGATGTCAGTGCAAAGGGGTATAGTGCTGATAATCAGGATGGTGATGGTGAAAAGGATGATTATACATGGGGTGCGGCAGATGATGTTGATCCTTATGAATAGGAAGTTTAGACTTTTATTTGCTTTACTGGTTTTTATTTGGTTTGTTACATCACTTTTTGACTCATCTTCACTTGTGATAATTACCTGAGGACCTGTGCAAGCACTGGAGACAGTGTAAAAATTTCCAACTTGGAAACAACACTAGACATTATAAGGATATTCTGCATTTCTTCAAAATCTCCCTAGTCAGGAAATCAGATGAAAATTTATTTTTTAGCTATGGGAAATCCTTCAAAAAAAATCAAGCAAGAAAGGAATATATAGGATATCAGGCTGAAATGGGGAATCAGACCTGCCATGCATGTGCAGCAGATGCAGCAGCTACTTTTACATGTGCCCTGTATCTCATATTGTGGAGGGTGAAGTAATGTGAAATCCAGGTGTGAAGCTATTCAATGACAGTGAATGGGGTCACCAGCAAACAGCAAATGAGGGTGATGGGGAGCACCTTTTGGTGCAATCTGATACAAGTTTTGGCAAGGGACTAGATTGCAAGTGGGATGAGGCTTTCTTTGCTGAGCTCTGTAAGCAAAACAGTGACCATGACAGTAATGAGACCCCACAGGGGCAGTGTGACAGCCTGAATATAGAGCTGTTTGTTAGGACAATTAGCTAATAGCAGCAATGCTATCTAGGAATGCAATGTATTGTCCTTTAGAGACTTCTGTCACAAATGTTAATCCAGACTCACTACTGTCTAATGTCTTCCCTTCTGCCACTTGTTTGAGATCATCCAAGAACTGGAGCTGGCTATTCACTATCTTCTTCACATCCAGATTCAAGTGATCTTCCAAGGACACTGGAAAATCAAAAGCAAACTTCAACTATAGCTTTGTAAGCTCCTTTGTCTTTGTCTTCATATTTTCCTGCTTAGACTTCTAATGACTTGCAATAAGCCCATCTAATTTTGACACATTTATATATATATACTCACCCCTATAAATACACTGGACAACTGATCACCCAAGAAACCAACATGGAAATCCTCACTGACTTCTGCTACCAAAAATCTGTTCAATTCATGAGTGGGTAGATACCTTGCATCTTGCCACTTTGATTGACCCCATTTCCAAACTTTCATGTTGTATTTATGAGAATCTAAATTCATGAACACATCTCCATCTTGTTGCATGTGGTTGAAGCAAAGCCATAACATTCAAAGGATTGACAATGCAATCTGCAGCTATAGTAGGCATTATAGCAAGAAAAACAACATATAAAGAGGGGCCCCTGAAACATTATCACCAATTTCTCTGTTTAGTTTTTGAACTGAGAGAGTCAGAGACTGGGGTGACTACTGCCACCACTATGAGATCAGGCTGTGGATGTGGAATTCAGAATTAGTTCATAGGGAAATGCCCAACTTATCTCTAGTTGCTGCCAGCTTGGCCTGGTTCTGGCTAAGCCACAAGCCATGCTGAAAATTATCCAAGCCAAGCTATGTTTTCAGAGCCAGCTATGGCTATGGTAAACAACTTGAACTCTAGGCTGGTGTAGGTTACCTTACACTTATCACAATACTCAACTGAAGTCAACCAAGTGTGGGATTGCAGTAATGTAGTGATGGTATGTGTAGAGGTATTGTGGGAACTGTGCTGTAGTTCCCACAGACTGACTATACAGTGGGTCCATGTGTTAGGACCCACTGGGATACAGATAATATACAGTAATATGTTATTATGCACACAGCCTTAAGGGCCATGTGCATAAGTATTTCTATATTACTTACAGCTGGCTTGCAATTATCTAGGTGAGTTTTAGATAACAAAAAATAGTTTTATATATGAAAAAATACATTCTGGAAATTATATAGAAGTCCCAACTCTCAAGGATTTTTCAATGGCTTGGATTGAAGCCATCACAAATAGAGCTGGCTAAAGATGGCTTGGCTTGGCATGGAGCTAAAGCTGAACAGCAGCAATACTACTTATCTCACATGCAGATAATTTTTGCATTATAAATGTCAATAACTCTGTAGCCTAAGACAAGTCTCAGGTAAAACTTAGATTACTCAAAAGTCCAGCTCACAGTATCACACATGCACTGGACTTAAAAAACATCAGCTGCCAGCTAACTCTAGCCCAAAGTTACATAATGATTGCACATACTGGTGCTCTGATGACAACTGCTGCTGTAATCAACTCAAGTATACATTAGACTCATGACCAGCCTGTCAGATTATGTTCACGGACTGGGGAATTTCCCATGATTTAGTCAAGTCTGCATAGCAATTTCTAGATCCCACAGGTTGGCCTTGTGGCATTGGCACATGAAATACATTGCCTAGCAACCTTGGTCTCACATGCAAAGTCCCTGCAAAGTATATGCAGCCTTGTCAAAACAGATCCCACCCAATGCAACTTCAACAACTGGCCTCTTGTCCCAGACATTTTCAGGTACTTTCCCTGGCATCTTCCAAACACAAACACCTCCTTGGCCCTGTCCCTATTCCAGCACCCCTGTTTCTTATATGATGCAGACTTTGGAGGTGCTGAGCTATGATGCCCAAGGTATAGAGTCATTAGCTAGTGGGTCAAGGGATCCTCAGAGTTTTCTCTTAGGATTTCCCCCTTGCCAAATATGCCCTTGCACTTTATATAGTTGTATATGACTTATGACTTCTCCTTTGCCAGTGCACCACTTGAGACAGTACATATAAAAGATTGTAGAAACTGTGCAGCAGTTCCCACAGACTAACTATACAGTGGGTCCACATGCGATAGGACCTACTGAGATACAGATGTTACATGATAGTATGTTATTATGCCAACAATCTTAAGGGCTGTGTGGGTAAGTATTTCTATACTACTCACAACCTTACAGTTGGTGGGTTTCGACCCTGGCTCCAACTTGATGGCATGGTCCCACAGCTTCTGCTCTGGCAAGGCATCAAATGACTCCTTGGTGAAGATGTCTTTGAATCCTTGCAGATATTCCAGGATCTCCACTTCTGCCTTTGCATATTTCTGCAAAGCTTTTGCAAGGTTGTTGCAGTTGCATGGACATGTTCCACTTCTGGCAGTTCAAGTACAGCAAGCAATCTCCTTCCACAAGAATGTCTTCTGGACTGAGACAGATTGCATCAGAATTGGAAGCAGAATCTACTTCTGATTCTTCTTCCAAAAGGAGTGGGTGAGGGCTGGAGTGACATGCTCTTATGAGATGTTCTATCTTCTGATGCTCCTGATATTCCTTCTGCACCTCAGATTGGCACATATGACACTTGGCTAGGCATCAACTCATCACTGCCTTCCAAGTCTGCCAGTTGATCTCCAGGTTGTGCTCCTGGAGCCAGGTGAACCCAAGAATAATTTCCTGCTTTCCCTGGCTGGTCACCACAAATGAGGTGCATTCCATGCACCCGTTGTAACAGAGAATTATGTCCATGTTTTCAATGATGGACTCTGCCTCATTAGGACTCCATTCATGTTGAACACTGGGATGTGTTGGAGTTTCCAAGTGGTCAGCCTGTTCCATTCCACATAGTCACAGTCTATGAACTGGCTGGTGGCTCCACAGTCTACAAGTGCAGGCCCAGACTTGACTTCTGCAGTATCAGTGGTCTGGATCCCCACTTTGATGACCAGGGACTTAGGACCAGGGGCAGCTGCTACAACATATTGTTTTGGAAGGTGTCTTTCCCATGGGCAGAGGTGGAATGGAATGGACAGGGCATCAGAACTGATTTTGATATGACTTTAACTGGTGATTCTGTGTGAAGTAAGGGGTGTGGGGGGTTCTCATTCTCTACTCAAAGATAGGTGAACTGGTTATGTATAGGCAGCAGGGGCACACATTTCACCTGCTGCACATCACAAAATCCAATACTTCTTCCACTTTCAGAGTGTCATACTCTGCACTTCCAGAACCATCTTACACAGGTGGCACTCCACTGACATCTGCTAGTGTGAGGAACTTCAGAAGGAGCTCCAGCTTCTCTCCCATGGTCATCAATCTAATGTCAAAGGCTTGGGGGCACTCACAGGCATATTGGCCTGGCTACTGGCATTGGAAGCCTGTGATGGCTGGGCTGCCCCTTCCATGCACACAGTCAACATCCATTGGGGCAGGACTATTTTTCAGAGGCAGGGGACAGGGATTCCAAACAGGGGTGGGTTGAATGAAGCTCAGGAGCATCTTTCACACTGGAACAAATACCACTCTGGACTTGAGTGGAGGCAGAACTAGATGCATGGAGTTGCACATCATGTTCTAGTTTATCTCCATGAAGGCTTCATGTCAGGGTTCACTGGTTTGATTTCCAAAGTCCTGGTTCTCCAAGTTTCTGGATCTTCTATGACCTTCCATGAGTTTCTATCTCCCTGTATTATGTAAGCATTGCCAGCACAGTGATAAGGTTGTAGCCGGTGTGGTGGCATTTCCTCAGCTTGATCTCTGAGGATATCCACTGCACAGGCAAGTCCCCATGTATCTATCATTGATAGCACTATAGACTGAGGATATCCACTGCACAGTTGGTCATTATCCTGTATCAGGTCTTATCTCCTTGAGTATAATTAGGTTGTGGCTTTGTCACCAGTGTTGCCCTCACACTTCATTTGCCTCCCTGTTTCAAGACACTAGCTTTATACCACCCTTCTGGGTTATTGAAATCTGGAGCTCCATCCCCAAGCAGTGCAACTTGGTTCTGGAGTGCTGAGTTAAATCTGCATCAGAACTTGATGATGATAGTCTTGTTGTCATCATATTCCATGAGGTTGATGAGCTCCTGGAAGCAGTCATTGTAGTCATTGACCAGATCCTTGGCCTGGTACTAGCTAGTTCCCTCTAACCTTGTGAGAGCCATGAGCTGCTCATTCTTCAGACAGAACTAGTCAGAGAATGTCATCTTGAATGTATCCCAGTCTTGAAAGTAGCTTCCCTTGTCCTTTTCTTTGTGCTAGAGTACCTTGTTTGCAAAAGTAGGCTGCACAGGCTGACTGGAAAAAGGACGGCATCCAGTGGGTATAGGCTTGGTCACTCAGGAAAAGGTCTCTGACAATTGCAAAGTAGATGCAGCATGAATAATACACATCCCTTCTCCTAATCTCTGTTAAAGTCCACTGGAGTTGCAGGTTTGACCTTCACCAGCCTCACAACTGTCCTCCCTTCCACTTTTCTGCCATCTCTTCTAGTTCTACTATCTTGAAACTCAGCCCAACTTGCTTTAAGTTTAAGCAAGGTATGCACTTACACATAGTGAATTGTGTGCCTGACCAAACTTAGTCATCACATTGACTAATACCCTCACAGCAGTACTATGTCACAGTCAATGCCCATCACAAGGCTCAGACCATACACTTTGCCACGGTATGCTCACATCACACTGCCCCACATTCAAGTCTACTGACTGTAGCTCCACATGCATAGGGTAGTATCTCAGAATGAACACTGCAGTGGGCCATAGCACCATTGTGACATGTGTTTCTTCATGTGGGGCTCACACCATCCTATTTAGCATGCATCTGCACTCATTGCTCCTGCACTTGCTTGCTGCACCATGCTGCTCACAAGGTAAAAAATGTTGGCTTGCTTGCTACAGACCATGCTGACCCCCACAATGGATCTGCTAGCTTTGCTGTCCCTCCCTCCCTTCCTTTCCTGTTGCAACCAATTATTACTTCTTGTTTCTGCTTACCAGCATGGCACACACACTTTTTCCCATCAGGCTTTTTAATGCCAGGCATGGCTGCCCAGTCTCTCTTAATTGCATCAGACTTTCCCCTAGTACTTCACCTGTGTGTATGAACTATGGACTCTCATTTCCTCATATCATGGACTTTGACCCCCTTGCTCATGGACACTCACTTCATCACATGCACCATACCCTAAACACTTCCCACTACATACCTGTAATTAATGCACTCTTGTCAATTCTTTGTTTGCACACAGCTGCCTTGCCAGGCACTAGTCAATCTTATAACCACATGCCCCCACCACCCCCTAAGTCATACCACACATTCGAGCAATTCAATTGCATTTTTGCTTCATCATGGTACATCTAACTTATCCAAAATAGCTTGTAGGGCTGTTTCAATCATGCTGGTCTTAAGTTATTGTAGTTCTACATCAGCCCCTCTTCCATGTCCTGGAGGCAATCTTCTGGATCCATCTCAGAAGTTGGAGATATTATAACATGTGAGAAAAGGACTTGACAGGAGATGCATATTAAACTTGAGCACATAATTGAACAGACTGGATAGAAACTTTTTTTAATTTTTGCTGTAGACTACATAAATACTTATACTACTGTAGCTAGCAGCTTGGAGTCTTGGATCAATGTACAAAATAAAGGTCCAGGCAGCGTAATCACACCATTACAAAGATAAGCTAAAACAATGAATTTGCAACAGGAGGTGCACAGGATGCATGTTCTAATGTAGGGAGCTTGACAAAGGAAGAGGGGCTGTTGTATGCAGTGTGTGCAGAAGAGGTAGAAAACGCCAAGTTGCTGTCTCTGTTTCCAAATGCACCTATGGTAACTGCAACATGCAGTATGACTGCTGGTCCTTTAGTGAGAGACTTTTCTGCTAATGAGGTTGTAGAAGGCCAAACCAGAAGTGTGGAATGCACAGATGTAACATGATGGCTCCTTGTTCCTGGTGGAATACCTGTGTTCCCTTGCAAATGGATGGTGGGTACCTTTCCAATATTCTGCTTATGTCTCCCAAATGCTACTCCATTCCGTAACACACACCTCTTCTGTTCCAACTTGGAAATCAATTACTCTTATTCCATTACATGTACCCTCTCATTCTTCTAGTATATAACACCCACGTATTTATAATAGTTCCTTAGTTTGAATATCAACTACACTTACATGCTAACCCTTGTCTGCCTGTATTCTTAGTAGTGTATATGTTACTAGTAATTATTAGCATCAGCTGATTCTGACCTAGATAAAAATTATTACATGACCGTGTGAATATTTTAAAATAAAATGTGTCTACTTGCATCCACTACACATAGGCTCAACCCTGTATATGAATCCTGTCCCTCCCTCCACCTTTTATGGCTCCACTGAGCTATCCCCAACACATTCCACACAGCCAATTGACCCTGTAATTGACCCTGTGCTGCTTGATACCAATGCTGACAACATACCATACCCACCTTTGGTACAACCAGGAGGATCAGCACCCAAATCACATAGGACATGTTAAGAGTTCTCATCATGTGACCTGGATCAACTCTTGGGAGCAGTCATAAGTGTAAACCCTTTTATGGCACCACGGACAAAAATAGGTGATCAGTGGAAGGAAGTCACATGGATAGTTCAGGAGAAGGGGTTTTGTCAGACCTGTGACCCAGATACCTTGAAGAATAAGATATTGTCTATGCTAGCTTGGGTTGAGGTAAGTCAACCACCATCCCTTCCTTGCCTGCTGCACACTCACCTGGCCTTTTCCAGGGAGGGAAGAAGAATTCAACTTGCTTGCCCCTCAGCTGGGACCTAGAGAATAATCCAATAGGCTTCGTGGCCCTGTCAGGGAAGCTGGATGCAGTGCAGTATCTCAAAATCCAGGTGAAGGAGACATGTGAGGAACAGAAGGGACAGGCAAAAGAGGTGAGCACTATAAAGATTTTGTCTTGTTCTTAACTTATACATTATAGGCCCAGAATGCACTACATGCAGCTGGGGAGAGTCTGCATGAATCTATGATGACTGGTCACAGGGTCAAGTGGACATGGCCCTCACCACCTTCCTCTGATGATGATAGCATAAAGGAGAACACACCAGTCAACAGCCCCACTGTTTCAAGTGTCAGGGCTTCAAAGAGGAAGTGTCTGACAAGTGTCAGTCACACCAATTCACAACATGAATTGGCCAAGATGACACAATTGTTGGAGAAGAGCTATGAGAGGGAAGAACAAAAGGATAAGAGAATGGAAGACTTCCAGGCCAAGCTTCTTGAGATGCAGCACAAGGTGATTGAAATCCAGGACTGGACCTCAGCTTCTCTCCTGGACATCCTGAAGAAAGGTCTGCCTAATAATAGTTAAATACCATGTTTTTTTGACTTTTAATGAATGTCTTGGATTATGGCTTGACAATATCTTTAATATCACCTACATATGAGAATGCAGCTAAAGGTTATCAAGCATGAAAGTATTCTTCAATGGAGGGAGGGGGGCATGAGTACCACTCTGATGTCTGATTTGGTACCATGCACACATGTGCATTGGTCAGTAGAACGGCAACACAGTAGAAAAAGGCCACATGCGTTCCCAAGGGTCTTGTGTTTCCAAAATAGCTGAGGTATGGCCACTCCTGTAAAACCAAGCCAAACCCATGCTTAACTGATATTCAGGTTCCATCCATGGCCACATTCCATGCCCACTGCTGTGGAGTGAGTGCATCAGCACCAGCATAAGGGCTAATGATGTACAGGCTTACACCATATGCTGAGTCACTATAAACTTGAAAAAAATGGTGTTCTGGTGGGTCACCATCAAATGATCCAGGCTGTATTGTATATTTTTTGATATCCAGGAGCAGGCTGCTTTCATTTAGAACATTGCAGTTGTTCTGTGGTGCTCTGTATGGGCCTGCAAGGTGAGTAATAAGTCCATTAGGAATCACCATGCCTTGGAAATTCATTCCATGGTACTTTTTGTACCCAGTGTATACTAACTCCTCTTAGTAAACAGGCCTGCAAGTCTGTCAGATTGTGCAGTCAATAAAACTGAAGACTGAACATGTTGGTACCCCGAACTCATGCAGCTTGCCTGCATATGTCTGGAGGTTGGCCAGTTTGAGAATACCATTGTAATCCCACCCCAGGAGGTGACCCCATTTCACATTTATGAAAGTGGCTGTTTCATTGACGGTCTCTGAAATAGATGACTGTGGACATGCATATTTTGTGGCCAGCAACCACTGGTCCTCAGCACTGTGGAGTCAAGCACAAAGAAGGGATAGTTGTCAAGATTGGATTTTGGAGTAAAGATATAATGTCAGTGTAATTCCAACATGGGCCTACAGTCGTAGTGAATAACCCAAGAGGAGTACGTGATGAATTGTGCATGTCCTCAAGGAAAGGTCACCTCAGTTCCGGTGTTCCCTTTGCTGATCCAAATACTCCGGTGAAGTGCTATGAATAGGGGTCTCAACAACATCCCTAAATGGGTGTTGCAAATAAGATCAAAGGTCCAAACTCACCATTGGACACAACAACCAATGAGGCAGTGGAACATTGTACTAAGGTTTTTTTCCCACTAGTGAGGAGTCAAATAACAAGGTAGACATATGATAAGTGAACTAGGGAATTATACAGGTGGAATAGAAGTACTTATAGTAAAAAGTGAATGCAGGGGGGGGAAGATAGAGAGAGGCTAGAACACTATGGGAGAGTAGCATGTGCTTGGGACATGGAGTAAGGGTCAAACCACCTTCATGGGAAACAGCAACTGATGGGATCTGTGAGTGAAACCTGTTGGCTATCCCAGACTTCTGATCATACTCGGTGACCCTGCACACTGCAAGGGAGATGTGAATGATATGAAACAAGGGCAAAGTATCATGATGCAATGGTGAAGATCATGTTCAGTGACCAGCGAATAGGAGTGAGATAGACTGCAGAGGCCTTGCTGATATCAGCGTGATGGATGGACACAGGAGGATCGATGTAATTTGCTGAACTTGAGGTCTGAAAAACAACAGTCATGACAATAGTGATTCCAAAGCCAACGATTGGTAACTGTGCTTTGTGATCAAAGAATTTGGGAGTTCTAGGGCAATGCTGAGGTGCTGCAGTTCTGCTAGAGAGAACCTGACATGCAAGTAAATTTACACAGTGCATCAAAAGTAGTGAGCATGATCACCTGAACCACCATATACACTCTGCCTCCATGATGCTCTCCAGGTACTCCTTGGTATTGCGCTGGCTTCCAATGCTGGGGTGCAGTCTCTGGGTGTATTTCCTGAGTAGAAATGCATGCGTGCTGGTTGTAGCAATGTTTGTTCCAGCATCATTTAATGGTATTGTGGTGAGGGGTGGTGGAGTTTTGAGGAGGTAGGGGATTAGTGTTGCTACAAGGAACCATTTCTTGGAATGGTTGGGGGGCATGAGTGGCCAGCAAGACAGTTCAAAGGATGTAAAAATGTGTGGGTCACATGTTCAGCATAATATCTTGCTGGGAAATATTATCTTCTCTGGTGCTTATATTACAGGTTGATAATAAATTATTATCAAACTTGATAATTATTAGCAACATATACACTCTAGTACACTTGAGTCCTCTGTCACTTTGTTACATCTGTACATTCCACACTCCCATTCCACTTTCTGCACTATCATTTCCATTACTACCCTACCATTACTCAGCCCTCTGACCCTCACGACCCCTCCATCAGCAAGGGTACCTTGTTCCTCATGGAATGTCTGTGTCCCCACACTGATGGATGATGGGTACCTATTTTAGATACCAAGCTTACATCCCCCCCCCTGCCCTATGATCCCTGACTCCATTCATGATCCATATTGAATACCCCTTCTGCTCCAACTTGGAACTCATTACTGTTACCTCTTTACATGTACCCCTAGTATATAAACTCCTGTATTCATACTAAGTAACCTCAGTGCAAATATCAACCTCATTTCCTGTGTTAACCTTCTGTGGTGTTCTTAGTACACTTCTACTATTACTCCCACACTTCTGCACATACTGCAGAACTGTGTTACCTTACTTGACCCCTCCATTCTGAAGCCTTGGGACCCTGTAATTGTTTGAGAGGTGCAGCACATAAGCTGAAGCTGAAGTCCCTTCTGATCTGTCTTCCATTCTCTCAGTCTTACAGTTGTACACAGCTGTAACACACTTCTGTCACTTCTGCACTTCTACACTTATTGTAGATCTGCAACTTCATTACCTTGCACTCTCCTACTCTACTCCAAAACTTGTGACCTGTAGATATTAGAGGCACAGCACATAAGCTGAAGTGAATGTCCCTTCTACCCAGCCTCCTGTCTTCCAGTTTGCACAGCTGTAACATCATATCTCTCTGAGTTTTTAAAAGATCTCATCACTTCATAGATTATATTGTGCCTTTGAACTATAGCAAAAATATATACTGTTTAGTCCATCATTAGATTAGATCACCCTGCTTGCCCAGTTTTTTTCGGTCTGTGCCTTACACTATGCAAATTGTTGTAAGCCACATAATTTCTTTGGTGCAATTTACAAGATAATCTGGGACTTATGTGAGGATATTTCTATGTAACTCTGGCGGGATGACACCGCTGCACTAATTTGAACTCCACGCTGTGACGCTCAAGTGTGTCTACGAGACATGTGAGCAGAACAACATCCATCAGCAGATTGCGGCAGAGCGCAGAGCCTTTATGGTCAGGGTAACTCGCTGGCTCGTGGCTGGTTGCAGAGTCGAGAACTCAGAGATTTGAAAGCAACTCCTCGCGATCGGATCATTCAATAAGACATGTCCTGACTCGGTTTTTTTATTCATTTGAGTGATTATTTTCGCGCTACTATATAAAAAGGTCCATATGCTCACAATCTTGCCCCGGGTGTGCGGCAAACAATGACCGAATTAGTCGCACGAAATATTGGTTTATTTAAAAGGAACATCTATGGGAATTTTCTGTCCGAATGGGTGTATATTAAAATGATTTCTGAACCGAGTTCTCACCACTTCTCTAACCATCTCATATACTTATCCAAAAAGAATTGAATTCCTGGTTGAGCATAACATCGGGATGGTATATATGTTTCATGCAGAATTTTCTGGCAGCAAAGTGACGTGAACACGGCTCACGAGTCATTTCAGAACGACAGGCCAGATCGTTCTCAGTCATTTCACCATCCACTTCGCAGTTTGGAAGCACCAGCTCTGCTGACGACAGGAATGCTCCCTGGAGTGACTTCTTCGTACCCCACATCCTCTCGTCCTACTTGAAGGACCGTGCCGGTTCCATGCGCGGTTAGCAACTGCGGTTTGGGGCGTGGCTTCGTATCGATCTATTAAGGGCCGTCAGTCACGACATGAACGAATAAAAAGATGTTGCACTCGCCTGCAAAAACGCGTCTAGAAACTCCCGAATCGGCTTTATATACCATCGCCTTGCTTTTGCTTCAAACCAACCCATGTGTCCACCACCTGTCGTCGCCATCACCACCCATGGGCTCCCCTGCACCTCTGCATAGGGAAGATTCAATTCGTACGCCATCTAAACCACCCGTTATTCCGCTGATCTTCGCCTGCAAGATATGTCAGAACCACTCACCGGGTCATCTCGTGCATTGATAGCCAAGGTAGGTGTGCGTACGCGACTGATATATTGCGCACAACTGGCTTGGATATAATAATCATCAGCATCTCTGAACCCACCTAACTGGCTGTTCACGACGTCGCAGTAATACCGCATCCGCACCAGCCGTCGCTTCAGCAAGTCCGCCACCGAGAATCGTGTCTCCGTCTGGAACGCCTGCGAGTTAGCTCGCACGAGATTCCGCAGTGCGTCTCCCAGCACGAAGTCATAAACATAACGGCCGATAAATGTCCCATTTTCGATGTGTCGACCGGCTTTGAAGTAATCCCTGTGTATAGAACGTGGCAGCAGGACACAGAACCTTAGCAGGAAGGCATACCATATATTAGCTATGCTAATAGCCGCTGTGAGTGGGCACGCATTACCTTCCTCGCCGCAATACTTGACGAGGACATTCGAACCCATAGAAAACCCTGGCACAAAGAATGTTCAAAAATTTGTTTCACTGAGTAGGTGATCGCCTCTAACCTAGCCCGAACAACGGCGAAGTTGGCATGACCTTGCTGAGCCATAAAACCAAGGATCGTAAATCCTCAGTAGAGCCCGCCTGTCATGAGGGGTCAATTCCAGAGACGATATGGCTTGAAAAGCGACTTACATGATACAGCTTTTTCGAAAGTACAGGGGAGCCAGCGCCTAGCTTCCTGAGTCAGCATATCTTGTATACGCGTTACTTGTAAACACACAGCCTCTGAAATTCATTACAACGCCACGCATGCCGAGCCCTCCATCATTTCGACTGGGTGTGACATCAGCCAGCACGGCTCTAACATAGCTCTCATGGGACCCGCCAGTGAGGCCATGTAGAACGATCAAAACGGGCTCTCCAGCAGTAGGCGGCCGATCAGAGAACGGAGGTGTGATATCAACCGTGAAGAGTCCTGCGTTGATTTGTGTCTAACCCTTGATTATCAAAGGAATCAAGCATGCGAACCTGTATCTGGAGAACGGAAAAACTTTCTTTGCACGGAGATGAGATAACGACATGAAAGTACCTGGCATGCTTGAACAAACACTTACCGATCATAAATTATTGGATCCACATGAGAAAAATCACCCAGAGAGCAATAGAATGTCTGAAAATGGCCCCTGGCGAGCAAGGCTCTCAAAAACAGATAAAGATTGAGCGCTAGGACATACCCTGGTAGCCACCAAGCAGGCTTGAAAGGCTTAAATAAAGATGGGACACGAGTCTCCAGCAGCTCTAGCAGCGTGATTGGTCCTGTATCTGACGTATCAAGCGTGATGGAAGAAGATCCAACATGGAGTTCAGTATGCCATGACCCAAGCTTCTGCAACCACCACGACACCAGTAGGCAAGCCGCAACAAAGCCAAACCAGAGAATGCCAGCGGCGCCACCATGGCTGAACACCGAACCGATAACAGTCATTCTGTCGTCTCAAGGCAGTAGCACTTGGTAATGGAGTAGAGGGTATATGTTACCAGTATTTATTAGCTCAACTGAATGGTGTGATACGCGAGATTCTGCATAATTATCGTGAGTAATAAAGTAAGTATAAGAACGCCTATTAATCACGATTCGCGCGGTCCCTGAGATTCTATTTTTGCTCCGGCACTAACTCTGTTTCGGGTACAAAAGGCGGCGTTTTAAAATTGCTAAAATACTTCTGAAATTAAAAATTTGCCATAACACAACTGACACACCAGATTACACCTCTTTGCAGTCCATAAGGCACACACCTATTTTGCTTCTGTTCTTGTGAGCAAAGTTAGAACCAGCTAATCTTATCCAATATGGCTCCAATCTGTTACAGGTGTGTAAAACCATAAGACAGAGGTCAGAAGATAGAACAGAAGGGATGTTGGCTTCAGCTTATGCGCTGCGCCTCTCAAACAATCACCAGGTCCCAAGGCTTTGGAATGGGAGAATCAAGTAATGTAACACAGTTCCACAGTACATGCAAAAGTGCAGAAATAATAGTGGAAGTGCACTAAGAACACTATGGAAGGTTAACACGGAAATGTGGTCGATATTCCAACTTTGGTTACTTAGTACAAATACAGGGGTTTATATACTAGGGGGTACATGTAAGGAGGCAACATGTCATGAACTGGTTTATTCTACTATAATGCTGAGTGCCTAAGCGGAACCATTTCCTCAATTGTCTCATCAGACCAAAATCTTTTCATACTCTGAGCTGAGCCATCATCTCCATCATCAACTACGTGCTTCACTGCTACCATCACTCATGCATCCACCCCATCACTCCCCATGCAGATGCCACCAATCATTTGGGTTCCATCACCTGCCCACATTAGGCGACAATCTGGCAGAACTAGCACAGGTACCATGGACTGGGAATGCATTAATCCCCATGAAAGCTTCTTCAATCCCAGCTCAGGATGAGTTGAGTTACTGGTGCATCACATTCCCCATGAACATGAAGACAAGCACAGCATGGAGATTGAGATATTGGAAAGTGGTGTCGGCTCCCCATATGATCCTTACCATTTCAACCATTCCATTTATCACCCTTGACCACTTAATTCTACACCACCTCCTTCAATCAGATCAGCAGATCAAGCACTGCCTCAGAGGCTGTACACTTGGAGTATAGAAGTGTGGTCCCGGATT
>QFFB01009271.1:0-19455 GCA_003316465.1 Ramaria cf. rubripermanens
TAGTCTATCATGTCTAACTCCCATTCCCACTCTTTTCCCATTGTGTTTACCATTTAACAAGTTACAGTAGAATATCCTTTAATTATGTAATTGGCGCACCGATAGTTAGGTTCCGTGCCAGCGCAGTGATTTCCTTGTCTTGATCTCTGAGGAACTCACTGCGCTAGGTAAAGTAGATAATCTCTTGCACTATTATACATCCCACTGAGGAACTCACTGTGCTAGTACTACTCTTGCTTTCTAAGTTTTCTATAAATAAACTTCGAAGGTCATCCGTGGTCGCTCACGCCGGTTCACACTCACACTCCTGTTGTGAGGGCAAATAAGGTGAATACATTCTCTGACAAATAGTGAATGAGGGTGAGGCAGTCTGCTCCTACAGTTGGGAGAGGATTGCCTTTGCTGGAGTGTCACATTACATAAAGGGTAGGGGATTCATTCTCCAAACCCTGCAAGGAAAAACAGGGATCATGACAACTAGGTCAACTGCAACCTGCACATCCTGTAAATAACATGCATAAGCAGCACTCTGCTCCACTTAGAACCATTATATCTTGTACTCATGCGAAGGCTCCCGACAACGATGCCTTGCTCTCCGTCGATTGGGCCGGCACAATCAACGACACAATCAACGACATTGCTCCAGAATCCATGTACGTAAGCATGTCTGCCCGTGGGTTCGTACATTTTACTACGCACATTATACCATACACTTTGTAATTACAACACAAAAGCAACCAAGTTCACGATGCATCATGAGGATGCTCTTCCATACTCACGTCACCGTTAGATGAAGCCTCATCTTGATCCTCCTCATCTTCACCATCATCCCCTGTCTTGCTAATCGTAGAAGAATTACCTTTGGAAAAAGGAGGCGCAAGTAATGATCCTTTGGCTTTCCAAGCCTGAGCCATCTCCATGAACTTGAAGGATCCGGGGTTGGATTCACGCAAATCATCAGGGAAGACCATCTCCCAAACTACCCAATATAAATTAGAGAGTAATACCATACGCATATGAAATAAGCGAACCTTCTTCCTGATTGAATTCGTCGATTTGTTTTCGTATCTTTTTGGGTGTGGGCATCATGGCTTGCACTTTCAGGATATCAGCCGCTGTGCCGTGCTCCTCTTCGAAGGCTTTCCAGGCTTCGAGTAGATCCTGCCGCTGAAGATGGGAATAAAAGGTATCAAACACGGACCAGGATGAAGCTAGGAATCACTTACCGCCTTTTTGTATTTAGTGACGTCATCCTCCAAATTCCTCTCATTCGCCTTAGAGGTCTCACCCTTGAGGTATTTGTAACCCCTATCGAAGATTTGTCTTGCAAGTCCCGGATCGCCTGGAACCATTGGCACATCTTCATCCTCATCCTCGGCTTCAGCCTCTTCACGGATAGCACGCGAAACCTTGATCGGCTCGGCCTCGAACAGTGCAAATGATATCCAAACTTTGTGATGTCCGCTCTTTGTAACCAAGCGCTCGTACAAAGCGCGAGCGTTTTCTCGCTCGCCTTCCTCGATCTCGAAATCGATATAGCTCTTCCAGAGAAGCTCGGGCATTGATAAACCTTGTGGCTGTGCAATGGCAAGCTCGTAGATAGCCCGCGTACGCGGGAAGTCCTGCAGTGTCGTCTCGAGTTCCGCAAACTTGATCCACGCGGGCGCATTAGTTGGGTCATACTTTACAAACAATGGACGGAAGTCAGTCCATGAACTCAGGATCGCTACACAAAGCTCACCTCGAGGTATTTCTCGTAAAGCGTTCGTACCCGGTCAAATTCGCGAAGATCAACCTCCAGGTCGATATAAGCTTGGAACAGCGCAGGCTTGGGACAGATACCTATACCGGCACCGAGAATCTTTCGCGCTTCCGTAAGCCTGAGCCGTCGTATCTCAAACTTGGCGAAAATAGTCCATAGCTTGGCGAATGTAAATTGTTTATGTGGCACGACTTTGAGTGCTGTCTGATATATTTGTCGAGTCCGTTCATACTCCTAGCAAAAGCGATAAGTGAAAGATATATGCATTTAGAAGGCAATTACCTTGGTCTCGATTTCCTCAAAAAGAGCATAGTCCAGCCATAAGAAGATGTACCGTCGCCAATGTCGCTTTTCTTTACCCGGAGGAACTTGACCCACCGCACGCTCATACACCTCTCGCACTCGCGCTGTCGCCGCCTCAATAGCACTACTGCTTTCTCCATCTTCGCGTACAGCTCGGAGTGCACCTTCTTCCAAGCGAGCATAGTCAAACCATACGTCGTAGTTGCGCCCGTCGTGCGCAAGCTCCTCCTCATATTGAATGCGCCGCTTTCCTAATACAGTCGCTTCAAGCGACGAGCGCGTGCCGTGCTGCTTTTCAAATTTAGTATAGGCGGTATAGAGACTGCTCGATTTGGAGCGAGGAAGTCGGGACAACGCAAACTAGGTATCCATGTCAAATTAGGACGCGTTACATGGAGCAGAGTCATACCTTATAGATGACGCGCGCACGTTCATACTCCTTCAAACGTGTCTCCATTTTCGCAAAGGCTGCAAAAACTGCCTGTGCTTTCTCAACTTGCTCTTCCTCGTCCCCAAAGAACTCCAGCGCAGTCTGGAAAACTTCCCGGGCTTTATCAGCCCTCTGCCTATCCTCTTCGGATTTGCCCCACTTGACCCACACTCTCGGTTCTGGCCTGACCTGCACCCATCGCTCGTAGATCGCACTGGCCCTGTCAGCTTCGTTGTAACGCTCTTCCATCTTGATGTACGCCTGCCAGGCCTTGTCATCCGGCTCCCACTTCATCCAACGCTCAAATACTTGTCGCGCACCGGGAACGTTCTGGAGTAGCTCTTCTAGATACACATACTTATACCATAGTTGGTCGATCCGTGGAAGCAGGGTGACAGCACGATCAAAGAGATTACGTGCGTGTTGTACATTGCGTGCCTTAAGCTCCATCTCAGTATAACTGACGGTGAATCAGTCAATGTAACATTTCAATGTATCCAGCTGAAGCGTAAACATACCTTAGCCAGAGTTGTACACTTCGCGCATCCACGTCCAGAGCTCGCTCATAAACCGACCTTGAGCGATCGAATTCCCCTTGACTGGCTTCCCACGATGCATAAGATGTCCATTCTTTGAGCTGAGAGTGGATGAGACAGTGTTAATGTGTTCAAAAGAGTGCACTCACACTCCCTCTGGTACGCCGAATACGTTCTTCAAACTCTTTCCGTTTGCGACCGCGGTACTCATGAAGTTCCTCAAAGTCCTCTACGCGTTGTTTCGGAGCTTTGAATTGAGATTCTTGACGCTCTTGCGCCTGAAAAAAAAAACATTATATAATGCTAAGAAAGAAGTCCAACTCGAGCTTACCTCCCGCAGAAGTTGCTCCGCGGTAATCTAACCGCAAGTGCATAAGTGGTAACTCTACTTGACCTTCTTACAGTGGTTTGACGAGACTACGCACCTGCACAGCCGCGGGAGCACGGTTTTTAACACTGACGAGAGTGTGTCAGTCTTGTGATGGAAGTTCAATATAAGCCATACCGAGGAGCCCTCCCATCCTGCATGTCGAGGATTATGGTATGGGACTAGATATCGAGGAGGTTCCAAATTGCCACAAGCAAGAAGCGGCCCAGGACGCGACGCCAACGACCGGGTTTCTGCTTCACAAGCGCCCAGATGAGACCGCACAACGCGCCTCTGAGTATGAAGCAGAATCCTTGCACGATCCCAACCTAATCTATAATCCCCATTTGTTCATCTCGGGGGTGTATTAGAGTTGATTCCTTGGATAGAATAATTTAATGTAGTGTGTTCTGTCCAAAAAAAAAAAAATGCGCGGTAATGATAGTGATATAAGTACAACATGGCTTGCAAGTTGCCAGGCAGATGTTAAACAAATGTGTATGATACACCATCAACGTCCAAAGGAATGCCGTCGTTGTCGTCGGCGAATGGGCCAGTAGAGCTGTGCAGATGAGGTTGTACACGATAATTCTTCGGCGCTTGTCAACCGAGCAACAATCAAAAGGCGCACGGTCAGGCCTCATACTGTGGGAGTGCCTCTGTAATGATAGAACCCAGATTAGTATCCGAGTGCGTGTGATCATCGCTGTCTCCCGTTGCAAAATTCAGCATTGTTCTCTCATGTATGCCTTGCCGATTAAGCCTTGCCGAAAGACCTTGGACCCTCAACGTTTCCACAATCCGAGTTGCGATGTCATCCGCGTCCCGGCGAGAAGAGGACTCCCCATCAGCCCCTTGGCCAATAATTTGCTGTGCCGAATGACTCCGTGGTCTCAGCATTTCTATAACTCGAGATGCGATCACGTGAACGTCTTTCCGTGGGGAGACTTCCCTCGCAGCTGGAATGGTGATAGGAATAGAAGATGTGGTGGTTGCATCATCGGCAAATGGAATGGATGTATCTCTGATTGTGGCGTCTGTGTGATCCTCTTTTTCTGGTAGAAGTGGAAGATCCTTCTCGTAAAGTGTCCTCAAAGTAGTAACAACCTCGTTGTCACCCAGGACTGTTGGTTTTTCGTGTGGTGCTGCTGTAGCTTGCGGTGGGGCTTTGTCCGTCGAAAGTGACCGGAATGGACTGATCGTTGGAATATCATTATGGGAACAGCGCCTGCGCGCACGACGCTTAACGAAGACGAAACCAACAATGACAGCTATCACGGCGAGGATACTTCCGAGAACACCACCAACTACTGCCCCATGCGAGTCAGCCTTAGAGGAGCTTGAAGACATTGGAGTCGGAGGTATAGGCGAATTGGGTTTAGTGGTAGTCACAGAAGTCGAATGGCTAGTAGTTGACATCATGGAGGGAGAGCGAGAAGTAGAGATTATAGATATTGTGGTGGAAGTGGTAGCGACCGTGGGGGAACTAGTCGAGAGTGTGGCAAGCGGCTGATCAGAAAACGAGACTATAGGTGGTAACTGGATAACGCACAGGAAATAAAAGCTATGATATGCATAATACTAAGAAAATAGCTCACAAGGGTTATGGTGTCCACTGTACTATGAACTGAGGTCTTTACGGTACCTGGGTCCTCCGGAGCCAGAGGAGGTGATACCTTTTGTGGACTGTTCGAAGTAGCCTGAGGACTGCTAGTACCGACATCAATGTTGGCAGCCGTACTGGTACTTGATCTGCTAGTGGCGGTAGTTGTAGTTGTGACAGTTGGCGTGCTAGTAGTGTCCACGATAGATGGAGAGTTTGGAACCGTCGTTGGAGGTAAGGATGGGGTAGAATGAGATGAAGTAGCTCGTCGTGTTAGCATTTGATCAGCCAGTGACCTAGGCTTGCCCAAGTACATTCGAGCTGGCGCCATGGGATTTAGCGGCAAGTCCTTGCTCAATACTCAGCACCGACGAGACTAATCCAATCCAGATAAGACACTAGACAGAACCATCAATCGCATGATGTTTCATACAATATACAGGATAATATTACTCACCTACACAGATGTCCTTACGATTCTGGGTTACTCCAAAAGCCGTATCGAATGTGCATGGGGAGGTTTTAGTTGATGGTTCCGACCGTTCACACCAGGCACGACGCTGTGTCGTGCAACCAACGGCAGAAAATCTCTGAGACCCTACATATGTTCGCTTCAGTTATTCCGATGGAAACATTCATGGTACTTGAACTAGCTCACCCGTTCGAAAATGAAACAATGATCAGCTGTTGTCCTGAGGGTTCGTTGTGAGGAATGACCTTGGTACTTCTGCTTTCGGAGAGTACTTATTTCTGCGTATGCCATCAACGTTGCTGGTAGATAGGACATGGCCTCCGCGGCCTGAGTCTGAAGCTCAGATGACGATTAAATTAGTCTCTGGAAGCCCTCTGGGCTCCCTACAACATTGATACAACACTGTGGGACCATACACCCTGTGACGAAGTGGATCCATAGGGCTAATTCATGATGGGGAAACGTCGTTCAGCAAACTGATGTCGGCGGAGCTGAGATGACCAGGAGACAACCAATTTCCAATCTGCGACTGAAGCTAGGGTTCTATGTTCATGGTGCCATCTGGTCGTCATGCATCAGGACTTAGAATAATGATCAGATTGCACAGGTACGGGTTCTAGAAGTTGTGGTTCACTCCCGTATTTGGCACTCCGCACGAGGTCAGTAAGGTACACAGCTACCGACCGTCGAAGAAACTGCTTGTATTTATAGTGTAAGTTTCGGGAACCCACATGGTATTAAAACCGACCTACTGGCACATATCGTTGAAACACGTTATGTACGCAAATGTCATCGTATTTCCTTATGTATCATTTTGCCGAGTGCCATCATCAAGCCTTGGATGCACGCTGCAGGAGGACAATGGTGTGGCCCTGAGGTTCGTTGCATTCAAGGTAGACGGCGTGGCAAGTACATGGCAATGGAGCACCGCATGGAGCAGGCTTTGTACCCTAGGTTCAGTAATTGCGCGACATTCTGGTGGTCTCCTGCTAATGATTTTGGGCCGTTTTTTTGTCGGGTCACCGTTAGCTTGATGTTTAGTCTGCCGAGAACTAGTTGGTGGTAAAGCCGTATCCACCGCCCGTATCCACTATCTGCAAGTTGGTCCCTGCAATGACGCAACTGATCTGGAAAGTGATGTACAAGCCTGAACCGAGGAGGGCGCCGGTTACCGCTGTACGACGGCTAGCTGTAGCATATGGCAACTGCAAAACTGAAGGAAATGGTATCATTGTTGCATAAATGGTACAGGTTGTGTGCCTGTTATGTCATTCCAGTCTCCTTCAACAAATAGTCTCCACATGTAGTCTTGTATGAGGCATAATGATGAGAAAATGGCCATTGGATGTCTTGCCCTAGCCTGCCACAACACACGAGCTGGGGAGAACAAAGCCATAAATCCAGTTCCGCCTTCTCCTCAAACTGAGACCTGGTAGACCAATGGCCGGACATGTATATGACTTTGAAATATCTTGCAATATCCCGGACATTTTGCTGATGAGTCACTACCCCGTACTTACCTGCTGAAACGACAGGGCAGCATCAGCTTGAGCGCTCTGAGCTGAGGCACAGCTAGATTATGACCTTGGGGTTAACGGCTTAGTACTGCGCTGCAATATCGGCACGAGACATCGGCGGCTGCCGCGTCACCAATTGTTTGCACTGTAGTGCAGCGTCGTCAAATGGTGAGCAAGGAAATACAAAACCAGGTTATTGATGCTGTTGTATAAAAGATGCAGATAGAAAATTGACCAGCTGACCCAGGTGCAACAAGTTACCCAATGGTTACAGTCGACGCGTTGAAACAAGGCTTCAAGGGGGACATCGTAGAACCGAACTCGGTTGATTACCCTGCTGCTATTGCCCGATGGGCTATAAATTCAGAACGCAAGGCCCGGTGAGCTTCTCGATTCAGCTGTAAGCTATGCAAGATTAATCACACATCCACGCGCTTCTTTTCAGATATGTTGTCTTTCCCAAAGACGAAGGGGACATATCCCTAGCCCTGAAGTTTGCCACCTCGAATAGCATACCCCTTGCTGTCAAATGTGGTGGTCATAATCCTTCCGGCGTATCCTCCGTCGAGAACGGCGTCTGTATCGACCTCTCGCGCTATTTTAATACTGCGCGAGTCGACCCTGAGCAGAAATTGGTGTACGTCGGTGGTGGAGCCGTGTGGGAGACCGTTGACAGCGCCACAATCGCCCATGGTTTGGCTACTCCCGGGGGAACGGTGAACCACACTGGTGTAGGTGGCCTGACTTTGGGTGGTGGATATGGCTGGCTATCCGGACAGTATGGTCTTGTCATCGATAACCTCGTCCAAGCTACTGTGGTGATTGCCAACGGATCCGTTGTCGTTGCGTCGCCAAATTCACATCCAGATCTCTTTTGGGCTATCCGTGGAGGAGGAGCCAACTTTGGCATAGTGACCGAGTTCGTGCTGAAAGCTTATCCACAACGCAAGACTGTGTTCTCGGGGCCCCTTATTTTTCCTCCCCCGCTGATTGGTAAGGTCGCTGAGGCTACTGATAAATGGTGGGCAGGAGTTGGGGACAGGGAGGGTTTAATGTTCTCCTTGACGCGCGGGCCTGATAGACAGGTTTGTGTAACTAGCTTACTCGTGTTTAATCGTGAACTGACATTCCCTCAGCCTGTGGCAGTTCTCATCTTGTTCTTTAACGGATCGGAAGAGGAGGGCCGCGCCAACTTCAAGCAATTCTACGATCTCGGTATGCGCTTAGTTACTATAGCTTCATTTGAGCTCCCATCATGCATCACCAGGTCCGGTCGCTGATTTTGCCCGGGAGATCCCCTTCGGGCAACTTAACGCAATGCTGAACGAAAACGCCGGATTTGGGAGAAGGGTCTACATGGCACGCGATTCATGGGTATTGAGAATTCATTGCTGACCATTAATATATAGGGAGGAACGAGTTTACGCTCGCGTTTGTCATCGAATGCCCAGGAGATGTTTAATCGCGTTGTTACGATGTCTGCCAACCATCCCAAAAAGCCGACACTTCCTCCTTTTAACATAATGGTCGGCTACGAGTTTATTCCACTTAAGAAAGTATGTTCTGTCCCCCCGGACGCGACTGCATTCCGTTCTCGTGGTGGACAGCCGAACATTGTTATTATCATCTCCTGGGATAAAGAGGAGGAAGGCGATGGCGTGCACCATGCAAGAGCGTTTTCCCAGGGATTGGTAAAAGTTATTGATGCCACGCAAGAGAGGCAGCTGCAGGAGCATGAAAATTATGAGTACAGTAACTATGGTATGTGTGCACGGTTGATTGGTGCACTCTTTGCACCTAACAAACCCCCATTACTTAGTGTCCGATCCGTATCCAACGTCATCCTCAATGTCAAGCAAAGCCCAGAAACTTTGGGGAGATAATTATCCAAAATTGCAACAAATCAAGAAGGAGTACGATCCCCAGGTCGTATTTGATCGCTGGTTCCCTATCCAGCCTGCACCGTAGTGCGCCATCGTCCAATGTTGAACAACCAAGTAACACTATCCTCACTCAAATTGTATTTTACATGCTGTAAATGGTTTGACACCAATATATTAGTGTCTTCCAGCACCAGATACCTATCGAGGAGATAGGTTTATATACTTCCCATGCTGACTAACAGTCCTCAACGCGGTCACCATACCGCGGCACTCTATTTCGCCTGAAAAGAATCCAACGTCCCTAACGAGAGTTCGCAAAAGCAGATAACGCACACAAAGAAGCTCTTTTGCTAGTGAATGAACTCATCATTTGCAGCATTTAATACAACCTCAACCCATATGCCCCTGATGATGTAAAAACCGCTGATTCGCCCCTGTAAGCATGCCAATCGTCACATCATAATCTCCCGCTTGCTCATCCTTGTGTGTCGCCGGGACCCTAGAACGTGGAATGGGCCCAACTGCAAGGACCGTCGCGATCTCCACCTCACGTGAAAACGCGCCACTGCTCTCGCTATCAAATCCAGGTGGTGTGAGTGTAAGAGTGACTTGATACTGGGCAAAGGCTGTCATTGTGAGGTCGGCCAAATAGGAGAAAAGTGGACCCACTCTAATAGTTACACGTGGAAACACGAAACTGGGCTTGAGCTCGACTGCCACGGGAATTTCACCTACGAGCTTCCGAGTCTCTGATGCGTTATTATCATCCTCCGCGGGCCAATAAATGCCCCTTGCAACGTTTGCGACAAACACGTTGTGTGTTGTCCCGGCCTTTGCTTCATCTGTGGCGTCCGGTCCCATGCGAAGAACACGTACGAGATGGATGGAGAGCGAACCACGCCCCGCGAAAAGATCAAGGGCCTGTCGGTCGGAGCAGCTTAAAGTTAACATAAACGGAATCGAGGTGCCTCGAGTGTAGCAAAGCTAAATTGGCCAGTGAGAAACGGCACGGCACGGTCTCCTTCCGTTTCACGTACGGGCTTTGCAAGAGAGAACTGGGTGTTCGTGTACAATTAGCCAAATACAATGGGACTTATGGGAAGCATACTAGGCAAGCAACCTCCACTTTCCGAGACTCGAACACCGTGCCAGTTACTGACTTGGTTCCTAGAATTTCCCAGCCTGTGACAACCCGGGAAGCATTGAGCTCACTGATGAAAGAATGAGTGTAACAAATTACCCTCGGGGTCAACCTCCGGTCCCAGGAGTGCAGTGTGTTCGCGATATGCCAACTGTCGTAACGCTGAGGGCGGGGAAGGGCGTGAACGAGGCAGATATGCGATTGTCGTCGAGAGGCTGTCATAGAATGTTGGTTACCCAACGTTTAGAAACACAGCCGATGACCTACACATGGTCTATACGAAGCCTCCCCCGATGAAAGGTGACCACAACCTTGTATTCGAGATAGCACGGCGATGCTCTTTCGGAAACTGAATAATGGGACGATAAGACTATGAATGACACAACTGCATCTGCAACTCAACAACTCGGCGGGAGTTGGTATACGGAGAGTGGTTCCGTTTGCACAGCGGACGCAGCCACCGTATCAGGTAAGGCGATAGAAAAAGGCCAGACGTAATTGCCTTTCAGTTTGGGACTACCGATACCAGGAGTTCCGGCCGCTGGATCGCCCATGGAAGTCGACCACAGTGTAATTTCTTTCGTCAAAAATAGGAGGGGTTCTTGTCCAACAGCTAAGGATTCGCCTCGTACCTGCATCACATGGCATCTCGATATCATGACAGCGAGGAATGGAGAGACTTGCCTCTACGGTCACCGCATGAATGTGCTCTGTCTTCTCCAAGCTAAGCTCGACGGTTCCCGTAACCAGTTCTCCCTGAATAAACCGTGGAATACTCGTAGGCTTTGTACCGCGACTTCTGACTTTGAGAAACGCCCAAGGCTTCTTGCCCGTTTCAAGCGTGTACACTCGCTCTGTAAGCTGAGGGGTAGATATTGCCAGGTGTCCGCCGTCGTCATATCCAGGCGGTTGACTAGCCTCCGACTCCTCAACGGAGGCAGCAAATGAAGGCGGGGCCTCCGTGGCCATAGTCGACCTGCAGCAGCACGGTGCCACGGCGGCAGCGTGTGAAGCCGGCTCCATTATAGCCTCCCACAATCATGAACATGTCAGGGACCAGGACCTGTGAGTGGGTACTGAAAGAAGTACCCTGCCAGTGATGATTACTGAGACCTGGAAACTTTACAGTTCCTCTGGAATGCGCGATAGGGCTCTAGGTCCCAGGTACTTAGCTTGCCGGAGTACGATTGAACCTGTACTAGTGCGGGAAACCACCCCAATCGATTGTAAATAAAGTGCCTTACATAACAAACTTTTCTGTAGGTACGTCCTTACACTGAGTTCCGCCCTAGCCTCACAGGTCGCACGTGACACCATACCCTCCCTGTCTGTTCTGTCCTCTGAGTCCTGCTAGGACGCGTAAAACTCGCGTCAGTGAGCCGTCTAGCAGCCTCCTCGCGGGGTTTTTCGCCCCTCGCTCGCTTGCGACGCCTAGCCTGCGTTCGCTCTTCCCCTCCCTCCCTTTCTCTTCGTTTGTATCCCTGAAACGCTTTTTCCCACTGGGTTTTTTACTGCCATGTGTCGTCGTCAGATATCGACTCTCTTTCTCCACTTGTACCCCGCTTCCCCTCGTTTCTTCTATGTACTTGTATGTACAACGGCAGTCCCAATCTCGATTTTCTGGCAGCCTCGCTAGGCGACGGTGTCCCTTATAACCTGGCCTAAGCCTTGTATTGTGGGCTAAGGAGTTTGTGTTTACTTTCGCACTTTTTCCCCAATCATTTGGTTGTCTCACTTCTCACTTTATATGTAAGCTCACAGCTAGTTTGCAGATTCGTTTCCGGGATCCTAGGAACTGCGACCTTTCACGGCCCTGTCGGATTCTCTTCCCATCATCATTGTTGACCACATGGTCCGCGGCTTCTGCTTTCTCAGTGCACTGATTGTACTCACCCGCCTCTGATTATTTAGCCCCGTCTTTATTCATGGAATCGTCTTCATTGTGGGTTCTCTACTTGAAGCACATTATTGGAACATGCCGCTGATTCGCTTGCTGTTTTCATAGACAATTCGAATAGCAAAGGCCACACATCCTTTTCTCAAGGGCCTTTCGAGCAGCAGTGATCCTGGTGTCCAAGTCCACTCGATCATGACCACAACCATGCGCTTTCACTCGGCGACTCCCGTACAATCAGCCTGTTCGAAATGGGTGGTGAAGTCAGCCGTCTCATCAGTAAAGAGAAGTACGTCGAGAGCGTCGACTCCACCAGACAGCTCATCGATATACCTTAGGGATTATTGGTCCAAGCTGAATTCGCAAGTCATCACTGGCCTTGAGACCTTGACTATGGGCAGAAGGTAGCACGCTCCATTACGTGCTGTCTTTGAGGTGGACAAGTGAATGATTAGGATTGCAGAGGGTATGCAAACGGCGCGGATAGCGACGCCCGTAGATAACAAACCTGCAGCTGCCGTGATTGAGGTCAATCAAGAGCTCGTAGCGGTGTTCCGTACTGTTCTTGTGCGTTACCCGACATCTCTTAAATGCGTCAAAGCACGAAGGCTGCCGAATCCCTTCGTGTGCAGAACAGAATGTCGACCTTGAAGACCACTGTCGCGCTTGAAGACCGGGAGGTAAGTAAGCTTTATGCATGGCAATGAACCGATACTTACAAGCATTTCTGCAGGTAGCGAAGGCGGAGGAAGAAGGAGGGGACTGCAAGACGCAATGATCAATTGACAAGCCTGACTGTTCACTTACGAGATGTATGACGACGATGAGTATACCTGGGAATGTATGACGGTGATGGCTGTGTTGCTGGCAATGACAAACGGTCCAGGGTGAGATGTCGATGTCAATGCCTAGTTTGCCGGTATAAAATTTACCAATGGTCATATCTGTGTCCACATCCTCGTCCCATCGTTTCACCCACATCATCTTCGCCTTCCACCTCCGGCACCTCTGGCGTACCCTCGTCCCTTCTGTCGCTCTATAGCCCACTGCATGGAGCCGTATACCTCGCAGATTTGCCCCTCCTCCCGCAAGCGCCAGTTCAGCCTATCGTCCAACGACGCGCGTAGTGATAGGTCAAACTCGATTGGCCTCTTCGGTAGTACCGGTTGTAGCTGCGGGTCAGATATGAAAGAGCTGGTGGCGTGGCGTGGAACCCGGTATATGGCGCTACTGTGTAGCGGGAACGACTTGAGTGGCGATAGGCATCGTGAGGAGAGGTGATACGAGCCGATGTTACGACAGTGAGCTACAAAATGTGTGTCACCTCGCTGCCTTTTTCTGTTCGTGATCGTCACTCTGATTGCGAGGGATAGTGGGCAGGTCATCGGTATTTGCATCTTTCTGCTAGCACGCCAACTGGGATGGCACCCCTTGAAGCCTAAGCCTTTTGGAACCCGAAAGTGTATCAGTATCATCGCCGTCGTGTATCGTTTGGCGTCGTGGGAGCTACTATAAGAGCTGGTACCAATGTGTGCTCGCCCCAGTTATGAAATTGGCACGCAAGTCGCTGACGCTCAGGACTATTCTGTTAGCACGCATGTGAATCAATGCACTCATTGTCCAAATCGTCCTGGCAGACGCCTTGCAATATGTGACAACACATACGGGCGTTGAAGCATGCCAAAACATTCCTTCGTAACAGACAAATTAAACAAGCAAAGTTTAGTATTCGTGCTTGGGACATGGCTCATGTACCATGCGAATGTATATATTTTAGTGCGGAAAGCTATGGGTAGAAAAGTTAGTCGTAAGTTTTGTGGCCCAGTACAATAAAGAGCGCACCAGTGAACTGCAATATTTGCCGCCGTTCGACTCTTTCCTATGCCCCCCCGCAAAAAACCCATTCCGCGCCAAAAGTTGATTCCGCACCAAAATACTCTAGGTGTGCTCCAGCGCCATACTTAATATTCCTCCAGCTGCAAGATATTATGGCAAGTAGAGTGTGCGCGAAAATCATTAGTATACCTTACCAATAATTATTAGCAAACTGAATTGAAAATATCAGGCACACCATTCAGTTGGGCTAATAATTATTGGTAACATATACACTCATATTGCTATCTTTTCGAAAATATTGTAACTACGGTGTGAGCTTTTGGTCTTTGATTCTCCGCCTCTTGATTTCCTTCGGACTCAGGATGCATAGGCACTTAGCTAGATAGACACCTTTAACCTAATACTATAACTCAATTGGGCTATCACATATGCTTGGTGTGCAGTTTCATTTACTTGGCGCAAAAAAGGTTGTAACAATATTTGGTGGAAGTGGTAAATTTGGCGGCAGGATACTTGTATTTGGCGCGGAATCGATTCTTGTGCAAACGGCCGAGCATACTTTCCCCTATCGAAATCATCACCAAATGGCGCTAGAAATACCAAGTTGACGCGGTGTTGTGCACGAGCACTTCGTACGCTGGATGCTTTCTTCCCGTCATGTCGAAACAGCGTGACGATGGTGCATACGTGCGACTAGCACACAAATCCGAAATATCTCACCTTGCCTTGACTCTAACACGTGCCTTTGCGCGCGATCCTGCAATGAACTGGCATGGTGGTGTAAAGAAACCTGTTCCCAGTCACAATTCTACTTCTCGTTCTGCCATTGATACCATGAGGCGTCTCAGCTATTTCCAGGAGTTTCTCGTCAGAGCAACGTTGCTGATTGGGGGGATAATTACTGTCGTTGTGAGGCCTGCTGTCGCCTCTACAGAGGGCAGTAAGGGAAGCCAACTGCCAGAAGAAAAAATAGTCGCACTTTCTATGTGGGTCAAACCCGGTCAGAACTGGAATCTGGGGGCGTGCGTCAAGGCTGGCGTCTTAAAAGCTCTCCTTTTCGGCTGGGGCATAAGTGGCTTCAACGTACGTATCCCTGTCCGTATTAACGTTCGCCGATATACTTGCTGATTTGAGAAGCGCTTGGCCAGAATATCCATGCCACAGGTTGATGCTGTCCTTAGCAGGGCCTTCAAGTCCCGCCACCTGGACTCACTGGACTCATGGTACCTCCTTCGGATTGTCACTGACCCGGACGAACAAGGCAAGGGTAAGCATCCCCGATTCATTTAGCGTACTTTTCGTTAAATAATGCCCAACTGTCCGCTCAGGGTATTGCTCTATGCTCATGCAGGACGGGTTTATACGCACAGCCCCAAAGCCAGTTCACCTTGAGGCCACAACACCATCCTCCAGGGATATTTATCTCCGATTCGGTTTTGAGGTATTGTAATTTGCTTATCAATTGTGCTAGTATGACTCCACCTGACCGTACCCGTTCCAGGTCGAAGAAGAGACTAGGTTTGGCAAGGGGAAGGTGAATGACAACGGTGTCCGGGTCGCAAAGGGAGAGGCGGCTGACGGATACCGGGAATGGATCATGATCAAGGTAAATAAGGCTTTGCTTCAAGAGACAAAGCGCTTGGACTTATAATTTCAGTGGAAATATTGAAGGCACGATGGGGAGGTTCTGATTAATGTGCAGGAACCAGATGTCTTGAGCCTGCTAGAAAACACAACACTACTCGCCCAAATGTGACAATGGTGTAAGTGAACCCACGAGATAGGGCATTCAACGTTATTTAAGACATCTTAAGTACTATTGACCGCTTCGTTGAGAATAATTTTATTGACCATTCGTGTCTAGATGAAATGTTGCGACCAGGAATCCCTTGCCGTATTAATGACCCAATCTTGTTGGCCCAGTAGATTTGCCTACGCGTTTGTGAATGATGTGGATAATTTCAACCCTTCCAGTCATTGACCTCGGCGTCATCTTGTTCTCCCCACCCAGGCATGATCAGAGTCCTGCAAGATTCAGAGTGCATAAAGCAACGCCTTTGAAATCCTCCTTCTGCATCACAGCTAGATACTTAGCGTCATCATTATTTGTGCTATTAGATATTTCGCCGTTCTTGCGCCTTAGCGGCTTCAAAGCACGACATCTTGACTTGATCTCTTGAGGAAATGTTCGCACTGCCTCTGGAGGACCTCAAATTCCTAGCTCCTTTTCAGTTCTTTCACATCTCGCCCCCATTTTTCTTCCCGGTACCCATCTATGGGTTATCTCACACGGCCTCTACAGCAGGGTGCACACGGCACGTATTCTTTTTGCAACCTCGCTCGCTGTGCAGAGTTCAGCCGCAGTGGGCAGATCACTGCTAAGATAGCTGCGACCGGAAGATGGAAGTGGGCAAACTCGAAGAACTTCAGCGCGAACTCGGATAGGACAGAAAGGGGAAGCTAGTGGTAGTGTACCTCTGTAACTGCGAGATAGCGCATCTATGTTGGTTTTCATATGTGTATGTTCAAGGGATACTGAACAGAACGTACTGGGTCACAAGTATCAGGAGTGGTGCATGGTAGATCACATAGTGTTTTCATTGGTCTGTCGACAATTCCCGGAGTACCTGTAGATGTTGTTTGAATGACAGAAGGTCGATGCCTTGCTCTCGCCTGCTTTAGGAGTCTGAGAGGCGCTGCTTGAACAGCAGCCGCAGAGCCCTCAGAGTGCCAATGGCTATATCATGACCTTGCCTTTTTTCAGAGACACCCTAAGCAGGGCGGTGGGGACATAGACTTTGCATGGCATCACCGAGAAACCAAGAGAGTCAAGTAGTTCTAACCCGAAGCGCGCGCGGTAAACGGAAGCGAAACTCGAGAACACCGCCGCGTCTGTGATCAAAACCTCAACATCGTCGACGCTCCTCGTTGATGCTATAATACGCCTATATATCCCCTCCTCTACGACCTACTTATAGTTTTTCTTGCCGTCATGGCAGCCCCCATCGTTCGCAAGAAGCGTAACTTCAAGGCCCTTGCTCTCGATGTATCGGTGCCCTCCCCGCCCCCGACGCAACCTGCACCCATTCCAACCCGTCTAGCTCCTCCAGCAGGCGGTCCAGGCATGAAGAGGAAGCCTCCAGCTATGGATCTTTCGAAATCAAAGACAAAGGAGCCCACACCGGTCTCCGGCGTCGAGATCTCGTCCCCCAACATGCTTACTGTTACTGCATCTCCAAGCTCTGCACCACCTACCGGTTCAATACCTCAGAAGTCGAACTATCATTCACGCTTGACGGAACAAATCGCTACGCTGGACATGAATTCGGAGAAGAAGTTGGACTTGAAGAACGAAGACTTGAAAGAGTTGGCAGAGCTGGGTCAAGGAAATGGGGGTAGCGTGAAGAAGGTTGAGCATGTTCCAACTGGGACGTTGATGGCAAAGAAGGTGAGCGTTCCGTAGCTATGACACTGATTGCACTGCGAACGCCGGTCACTGTTTCTTAGATTGTGCTCATAGACGCAAAGCCATCCGTCCGGAAGCAGATCTTGCGCGAGCTGCAGATCATGCACGATTGCCATTCAGATCATATCATTTCGTTCTATGGCGCATTTGTTTCGGATCCCAACATTTGCATTTGCATGGAGTTTATGGACAAGGGTTCCCTCGATGGGATCTACAAGAAGCATGGTGCTATCGATATCGATATTGTTGGCAAAATAGCTTTGGCAGTATTAGAGGGCCTTACATACCTTTACGATGTTCACCGGATTATTCATCGCGGTCCGTCTGCTCGTGTTCCAGATAGGGTTTTGCCTGACATTTACCACCCGTACGCCTAGATATTAAACCTTCCAATATTCTCTTCAATTCTCGAGGGCAAATCAAGATATGTGACTTTGGAGTATCCGGTGAACTTATTAATTCTATTGCCGATACCTTTGTCGGTACATCCACATACATGAGCGTGAGTGCACAATGTCTGGTTTTGACTGTCAACATAACATCTTCGGGATACTTCAGCCGGAGCGCATCCAAGGGGCACAATATACCGTCAAGTCTGACGTATGGTCACTCGGCATTTCACTCATCGAGCTTGCTCTGGGTCGATTCCCGTTCGCTGACTCGTCTTCGGATGACTCGGACATGTCTGATTTCGAAAGCACGCTTTCGCCTGCACGGCCAGGCTCCATAGCAATTCCAACCGCGAGTGCATCTTCCATGGCTTTACCCTCTCGAGGTAAGGCAACATCAAAGAAGGACAAGCGCAAGAGCAAGGGGGTCAGTCTCCAAGGTGGTGGTATGACGATGAGTATTTTGGAGCTTTTGCAGCATATCGTGAACGAGGACGCACCGAAATTAACTCCCGAAGAGAAGTTTCCTGTGGACGCAACGGCCTTTGTCAATAGTTGCTTGTTAAAGGATCCGGATGCCAGGCCAGCGCCAAAGGATTTGTTGGTAAGTTAGTGGGTAGCTGAACAGAGAGGTTGCTGACCCATTGCGCTGCTTGGCTATTATTCAGAAACACGAATGGATAGACCTGTCACGATCGGCTACTCTTGACCTTGAGGGATGGGCCAGTACGTTGTAATCGAGCAGACTTCTTGTCGGGTAGGGGTTCCGGGCACGCAATCTCACTATTCTACATGATGGGCAGTTAAGAACGCCATGTTAGCCACTCCGCGCGGGGTTTTGTATCGCCCTGTTATATCTGCCTCCTGGTTCGGCTGCATAATTTGTACACTATCTTGTCTCGCGACGTTGAGCGAGACTTTCTTCTCAGTGCTACGTCATGCAATGGCAAACACCTGATCATTGATTGGTGGGATTTGTAGGGACAGTGTGAGCTCATTTTGTGCGAAAGGTGTCTCGGAGCCGAAGATGTTTCGAGTTCCAAAGGGCACGTAGGGGGAATATCGAGCATTGAGAAACGTTGGAAAAGATGCTGAGGCATCAACGGGCTAGCTCATCTTCTCTCATCCCTCTCACGCTATCGTAGGCCCCCTCTCACAAAGGGACACGTCAAGTATTACTTTCCGAGCACTTCACCGGAAAATAAGCGGCAGTGGTCCCTCCCATTGTCTTTGAGGAACAGCAGTCAGCCACACCTAAGCAATTACGACTGGTATTGGTCAGACAAAGGCAGATAAGAGATACAGAATAGCCTTACTATCATGGATATAAGTGTATGCATCATTTGACTTGTACGATAGGTGAATTCGCTTAAGAGGTCAATTTAACACGTGAGGTTCTTCGCCACAACCAGGCTGCCACTGATACGAGTTGACATTTCCAATAAATGACATCACCACAGAAGCCCGAATGCATATGCCAAGCACCCTCCTGTCATTCGCGTGAGGGACCCTCACAAGGAGAAGATGCTGCAGTCAATTACAATGTAGAAGAGCGCCTGGCGAACCATAACAGCCGAGATTGACTTCAGGTTGTATAGTCGTAGCACTTCCAGTTAGAGAGCCAGGGTCCCATGTTTGTGCGCATGTAATGGCTCGAAGATAGCATTTCTGCCCCAAGTAATCGATCCCTTTCTGTTAGTTTGCCGGTCTAAGAGTAAACATTACTAGATGCAAATCGCAAGGCAGGAAAACAAATTTACATATCCCGCTCATTCATGGAGTCTGTCGGTGAGTGATAACGGCAAGAAAGCACCAAAAGGATGACGAACGTGCCTGACGTAGAACATATCTGTTCG